>JAWWEQ010000010.1:37053522-37069161 GCA_035583055.1 Torymus tubicola
GGAGAAAAAGCGTTTCATCGGGAGCTAGAAACTAGACAAGAGAAGTTGCCATTTTATAGCCAGTACCAGTAAAAATGATCATTTATTAGCTAAAAAATGGATTCGATTTCCACCAGGGATTGAAAAGCTGAAAATCTACTATTTTGAACTTGTGTTTCTAACTTTCTCTGCAGTCGTTATCGATATAAACAACGCCGGATTTTGTATGAAAATGAATGATTCATATTTTGCCATATGTTAAGGACATATTTTCAGAAATTTTTTTTTCGAAAATTAATGTGGCAATCAGCGTTAAAAAAATATCAGAAAGTTTATCTTTATGTGTTGTATAACATCAATTTTTTTAATACTTGTGTGCAGAGAAGTATCACAATCACAAATAAACGTGTTTTTGCGATTAAATTGTTTGTAACTAACTTATAAATTAAAAAATTTGCATACTTTTTTTATAACAATCTATAATATTTTTTTAATAATAACTTAACATTCCGAGATTTAAAAAAATACTCGTATATAAGCACTAAAAAATACTACACTAAAAAAAAAAATAATAAAAGCAAAAAGGTGTTATGTATACATAGCACTAACCTTAAAAGGATTAAATTAAATATCAATTTATTTGAAGATAATATTATACCCTTTTTAATTTTTAGTAGTCATTTATAAACGCGCTTCACGCGCCACTTTTGTTTTTGTAACCTAGCAACCCATTACTCCCACCAATGAAATTACGAATAAAATAATTTCATAACAAATCCATCATTTTTTAAAGATAGGATGTAGGATAATAAGCATAATTTTTATTTAAAGTTCATATGATTTATACAATTCTTGCATATCATGAAATATTTTCTATTTATATAAAGCAATTTACTGTAAACTTTTCTTTAGGCTAAAGAAGATGAAGATAAAAAGGTGGATGGTTTTGTTCCAATTAATGGTGACACAGAAGAAGCAACAAAAGAGTCACTTATTAAAAACATTCTGTGGCAAATGGATAGCAATCGACAAACTGATGCATTGAAACTATTGCAAGCTCATATGTGGAAAGCAGAACATAAACCTCTTAAGGGACAGTAAGTTCAAATTCTATTTTAATGCATCTGTAAAGTAACAAATATTTGGATTTAACTAACAAGGGCAGTATAAGTTATGCAGATCTAAAATTTTATTGAATTTTTAGGGGTGCTTTCAAGTATATTAAATAAAGTAATGCTCAGTATTGGTATTTTTATTCTTAAGATTTTTGTTTAGTACGTGGTATTCAGAATATATATACCCAACACTTTTAATAATTTTTTTAATTACATTAAATTGAATTTATATTAAGAAATACAATATTAATTTAGTTGAGTATTTGAATGAAAAATACACATTATCAATTAAATGTACAAAAAATTGATCAAAATTTGCATGTATTGCAAGTTAGTCTTTATTTTTTGAGGGTTAAGCTATTTTATTCTTTTTTATGCAATTAAATTCTTTCAAATAAAAGCACACTTTTTTTACCTAGTGGCCCTTGAAACCAAAACTCCTCGAGACAGTGATTCAAAATCTTATTACATTAATAAATATATAAATATTATCAATATAACATTTTTTACATTATCCAAGGTATAGACCATCCAACCATTTCATCCTAAATTGTGGTATTTTGAAAAAATATACTTCTGCGTAGATTTTTTTCGAGACCGTTTATTAATAGGTTTGTATGAAACAAAAATCGAATTACTTTTTTTGTTTAACTATGGCGGTAAGAGTGGTAAATATAAAATTTACTTAATTAAGTAAAACTTGTAAAATAGAAATGTATATTTACAACTTTTTGTCATAGTTAAGGAAAAAAAAATTGCACTTTGTTTTATTAGAATCCATCAACTGGCCTAAAAACAAAAATATGAGATACTGTGAAATAAGCTTTGGAAAAAAATATTACGGCATTTCAAATGTTATTATTCATAGGATTTGTCATTTTTTTCTTTCTTGAAGTTTAGTTTTATAAATCTTATATCTGTTTAATTACATAGAATGATTAAAATATATGATCTAGCAACTGCAAATGTTTATTTAGAATCTAATCTCAAGAGCAAAAGTTACTGTTAACAATCTCTTTTTTTATACTTGAAATCCATCTACTATTGGTTGACTTTTGAATATTGTGTTGAGTTAGATTATTATAGCTAATATTAATATAAATATACTATATCCATCTAGGGGTATGAAATGAAAATAAAATCTCAACTAACAGAATCTGTGGGAGTCGATAAGCCGATTTTATATACTGAAATGTGCAGGTACACATCTAGACACTTAGGGTATTACGTAACTTCTTCTGATTGAATTTTATTCTTGCGAGTTGAATTCAATCAATTGACTTTTATCTTTTTCGTAAAGATAGACATACATTAATTAAATCTTAAAAATGCATAATTTTGGTCAGAATATCTATTATTTGATTGAACTGTAGCTAATTTAAATAAAATTGTTATTGCATGCTTGTAGTATTGCACTTTAACATCTTTTTAGATGTACCCTCACATATTTTTACTCTTAAATTTATCTAAGAAATGAACCTAAAATAATCATAATCTATGAAAAAAACTGTCAAAATTACATATGGTTATGATTTCTGCTTATGTGAAGTGTCACCTGTGCAACTGCGTTCATACTTGTTAGCAGAAGTTAGTACATAGGTACAGTACAAGAGAGAATATCATGGGAAGTATTAATAGTGTAGTAACTCACTGTAAAATTTTCGACCATAATATGGTTAATTTACAAAAATAGATGCGTCAAATTGTCACAAGACAATTTCATTTGATGTTAAATTCCATAATATAGTTCGTTGTATTTTTATAATTTATCACAAACTAATATGAGTTAATTATATTTTTTTATATTTAGGTTTGTGTATCAGTAGTCCATAAAAAAGAAAAAGAAAATCAAGTTTCTCGTCATTTTAAACCTATGAGCTAAAGAGAACTTAAAACTATCTTAAGTCCTCGGCTATATCGTCATAATTTTTTTCACTTTTGATCCCAATTATTTTTTTTTTGGCTTAGGAAAAACATATATTCCTGTACAGAAAAGAGATAGACTTGAGATTGTCACCTTTAATGTTTGTGATTGGTTGATTTGAAATGGACATGTAAAATTTGATTAGAGACATTTCTGGTAATTAAAGATTTCAATAAAAGTAGATGAGATTTCTTGAAAGTTTTTAGGTATAAGACTATTTGCAATGTAATCGAAGGTCCATATTCAATAAAAGGAATCGATACTAGGCGTTAATTTGTGCTAGTTAAAAGCCCATTAAGAAAATTTATCAACTAAGATTTTTTAGCCGAAATTTTCAACAATCGAAGACACCGAAGCAAAAAAGACATTGCATTATGCCCTTTTCACTTCTGTGTTCTGAGTTATGGTTTAAGTTCTTTTGTAGATATAGTATTTACAATAGAAATAGTTGCACATTTTCATCAAAACAGTTTAATGAAAGTTGTATTGATTGATTGTTACGAATACAACGCTAACAAAAATACTAAAAGAAAAGTACATTTTATTAAGTAATTATGTTAAAACTATCGAAGTATTTTTGTTAAGCTGAACACCCGTCGGTTAGGTTATCTTTTAGAATGCCGGGATTCGCGGTATTCAAGCTACTTCAGAAAATATATAAAACATACATTTTACATTCTAAATTAATCAAGAAGAAGATTTTAGCGATCTAATCATTATATTATTTTCCGGTCCTCTAAAAATTGTCGGACTCTACATTTTCGAAAGCACTATTTTTTTGGCATGATATTTCTTCTGTAATGAAAATCCTACAATTTACAAATTCTCTTTCTTGTCCCCATAACGCGTTATTATATTGATTTTATAAGAAAAATCAGCCCAAAGAACTTTACTTAGCGTTGAGGAAGGTGATAACTCGGTCAAGCGCTAAGAAAGATAGTACTTCAGCCTAACGCTAAGTAAGGCAATAACTCGAGCTAGCCCTAAGTAGATAGCTTGAATAGCTTTCAAGATCAATTTTCACGTAGAAACATCTGCTTTTACACACACGCACATATTTTTTCAAAAGACCGAATAAACCCCGTAAAGATAGTATATATGTATCTCTAACCCTGGACGGATTCAGTAAGAAACACACTTGACTAAAGTTTTCGGCCTTGGTAGGAGGAAAAATAGTATACGCTCCACGGGAGTAAAATCGGACAAACCACATCTCGTATTTGCCACCCTCGCCTTCGGCTCGAGTGGCTATTTACACAAGATATAGACTGCCCAAGTTTTTTCCTCCTACAGTGCGTAATATACTATTAATCCTTTGAGGGGCGGTGTCAAGTATATTCGACACCTATCGTATATTCGTTTTTTGTTTATTTCATTGAAGTTTTGAGGTTTTAAGCTAAAGTAAATCATTTTCTGACCTGATGAGTAACTAATTTATGTAAGCATCAGCATAAATCAGGCC
The DNA here is from genome assembly GCA_035583055.1 of Torymus tubicola. Taxonomy (NCBI): domain Eukaryota; kingdom Metazoa; phylum Arthropoda; class Insecta; order Hymenoptera; family Torymidae; genus Torymus; species Torymus tubicola. The sequence continues at coordinate 37,058,003 of JAWWEQ010000010.1, forward strand.
AACTGAATTGTTATTTTTATTGTTATAAACAATTGATTAAAAAACGCTGATTTTTCAGTAAAAACGTGCCCCTCAAAGGGTTAATGCACAGAATAGTATTATTTTTTAAAAAACCCTGGTGGAAATCCAAAACATTTTTTACCCAATAACTGACTATTTACTTTAGACTTGGCCATAAAATAGGCACTTTTCTTATCTAGTTATTAACTCCCGGTGAAACGCTTGTTTCCATATTATTCGAACATTAAATAGGTAAAAAAATGGAATGGCTTTTTTAATGATCGGCACAAGTTTGTTCGTGGCCATTTTAAAGGTATTAAAGTTGACCATTACAATGAGTCGGAAAATGGCCAAGTAAAAGCTTATTATTATGAAGAGGAGCGAGAGAGACAATAAAATGTCAATAAATGAATTTACTAAATATTTATGAAAGGAGTGCAGCAAACTATTTTTTAGTCTCCCTGTATTATTTTTATTTGTCTAAACTTTTAGTTATTGTTAAATTTCACCTACTTGAACGCCAAGTTTGTAAGAAAACTTGGAACGAAAATTCGAAACTTAGGTTATGTTACTCCCAATCTATTAAATGGGCGAATAATATCAGAAAAAACGTTTCACCGGGAGCCAATAATTAGTGATTTCTCTTGGCTATTTACTGAGATTGTGCCCCATTTTTAATAGTCAAATTTCTACCAGGGAATTGTCAAGGAAAATTGCATAGATATTTTTTTTATCGAGTATCGTGAAAAGTCAACGTATCATACTCATAGGAAGCCGTCTATACCGTGGCCGCATACGGTACTTGTGGTTAGTACTGTATTCGCACTCGCTTATCAATTGGCGGTATGTCTCATACCGTGTATACCGAAGCGATACATAGTTGAGGGATCTATATATCGTTGCTCCGGACGAAGACTAGCACATCTCAAATTCCCCGCGAAGACTAGTACATCTCAACTTCCCCGCGAAGACTAGCACATCTCAACTTCCCCGCGAAGACAAGCACATTTCGCGTTCTCCCCGCGAAGACTAGTACATCTCGCGCCTTCTTGGCGAAGACTAGCCCATTTCGCGCTCCTATAGAATTTTAGATAATTCATGCAAATCAAAGGGTATATAAGAATATCTCCATATCAAAAAGTCTAATTAATATGTATATTCATTCCTTCATAGATTTAATAAGTAAAATTCAAAGTGGATAGTAAAATAATGATTTATTTCAATAAATTAATTAATTTCACTTATCACTTTGAATCTTGTTTTAAAAAATCAATGGAAACAACATATATATATATATATATATATATGTTAATTAGACACATCCAAACTTATTTGTATGGAAATATTCTTATATATCGTTTGATTTTAATAATTTTTATAAAATTATAATCGCGAAATGTGCTAATTTTTGCCGGGAAGGCGCGAGATGTGCTAGTCTTCGTACGGAGCAACGATATTATCTTTACGGGATTTTTTGCTTCAAAAAAATATTATCGCGCACGTGTGTGAAAGAAATAACTGTTTTTAATCTATACAGAAGTCTATACAGTCGATATATCGATCAGCAGTCAGATCGGGCACTCTACCTGAGACATCCAGTAACTTTATGTATAAATTTTGCATTTTAAAAGAGGTCAATTTGTACTGAAATTTTCCCGCAGTTAATAGGTTAACTCTTTTAGTTAAAACAAAAATATTACCATAAAGTTCCAATACACCCTAGACGTAACCAGATAAGTTCATTTTTCAAATTTATCTTATCTATTCTATTTGAATGTGAATATGATGGCTAATATATATTTATTTGTTTATTTAAAAAATTCCTATACATTTTCAAATTATAAATATTTTAAAATTTTGCAATATTGGTACAATATAAATACAATACAGTGGGTAATAAATTTAATAGAAATGTCACAAAAATAGAAATTTCTCGTATAAGTTATAAAAATTCATTAAACAATTGCTAATTTTGTCATTTTTTGATCTGATACATAATTAAATTAAAGGATATGCTCCAAAATAAACGTGAACCAAAATTTTTAAGAAAACACCTATAATTAAATAAAGAGGACGTTGCATGGTCTATCAAAAATTTTTGTAATCGATTGCTTTCATAACTTTGGTTTATAGAACGATAGTTCTTGAATAGGATTATTATGCAAGAGATATTTTTCAATAAAATTTAGATCTATAAAAAATAATAACATAAGCATACAAATAAAATAGTGGCCTATCCCAAAAGACTATCATATATTTATCATTTTGATGTATTAAGCTCAAATATGACCTTAATTTTGCTTTAACACCCCAAAATATCGAGATACCATCAACTCTACAAATATCGAAGTGTCTTTATTTCAAGATCAATATAATACATTAAGCAATTAGTGTATAAAGTTTATTTACACTAGTATTGTGGACGCGTTGCGTTTAATATTTGTCATAACTGAGTGTTTAAAACCCGAAATCGTAATTTAGTATTTCTAAAAATAAGAGAATCAGAATTGAAATAGATACACATATAAATGAAGTGGGGATGCAGGGGGTAAAGCCTTTTACCAATAAATTAATACTGTAAGAACGAAGAATTCAGAGTTGATGTTTCTTTGATTAAGAATAGAGTTAGGTCAATGTTATACATCTTACTTTAAAAGAGATCATGTTTGTTTACTTTCGTGTTTATCTTTTCGCATATTTTGAATTAGAAAAGTACGAATATGTTATAGTATTGTATTAACTAACTATGAGATATTCGGTGTGTAAAGCAAAACTCTTTACGTACTAGTGAAAAAACAGGTACTTTATACACTCCAAAAAGTGAATAAATCGAGTTTTAGACACTCACATCAGTATAATAATTATAATTCATTTTGAATGATTTAAATACTGATTGTGTTCTTCGATAAATATTTAAATATTCAATTTACATATCTCGAAAAAGGAAACTAAAATTGAAAATTTTAATTTAATATTTCTTGAAGAAGATAAATACAGTAACAATAGTTAAGTCCCATGCCCCCCCCCCCCGCTTCATCCTTGCGGTTTTGTATTTTCTATCTTTTGGAACACCTATAAATTAGCTTTAGTTTTAGCAGCATCAGACTCCCTGTTGAGACACCTTACATTTTTAATATTTATTTATTTATTTAAAAATTATCAGTGTCACAACCTTCATTAAAACAAACAAGATTAGAAATTTATAATAACCCTAAAATTACATATAAAGTTATCAGCTTAATAAATCTGCATCTATTATGTTTTATTTTTCAAATATGAACATTTTAAACATAGTATTAAAGAATTTATTTCAAACAAAATTTGGGCAGGATTTATATGTAACATAACGTTATTGTTTTCACAGTCATGTGAACTTTTTTAATAACATATAAAAGGATCTGTTTAATGCTTGTATATAATTATTTTATTATTATATAAGACAGTAAATAACAATTATTTTTTTTTAAGCGTTTATGATGATGTACCAAACGTTTTTGAAGACTGGATCAAGAGTGGTAAAAAACTTTGTACTTACTCAAGTGGAAGTATTGATATTCAAAAAAGAATATTCGAAAATTCGATACATGGAGATTTATCAAAGGTAACCGAATTTTTATATAATACGAAATTTGAATAGTTATTCATATTTGTATTTTTTTTTAGTATATCAGCGAACACTTTGATACAGAAATGGGTCTGAAACATGAATCAGAAAGTTATAAAAATATTTTGAAGAAACTTGATTTGGAAGCTTCTAATGTATTGTTTCTTACAAATATTGTAAAAGGTACAGTTATTCTTTTATGATTTCATATTGAAGTTTGTACGCGCGCGCACGCACTACACGCGAACATATATGTCAGAATTATTATAAATGATTCAGATTATAATTAATATACATTAATTAAAAATTTGTTAAAGTAGAACTGTTGCTACAGAACTACCATTGAGATTTTCGTGAGAGTTATACTAAGTGACTGAAAAACTGGCGAGTCCAAGTTTTACGCGTAGTTTCACTTAAGTATTTTGTAAAAAGTATTGTTTAGTTTTTATTGAGAATTTTCGTACTGTGAGGTTAAAATTTAAAGAATAGTTATCATTTATTAAGACTATAGTTAAACAAATATATTTAAAAAAATTAATTAAAACCAAAAAGTTATATTTAACCGCAAATAATAAATCGAATCAGATTCTGCATGGAATTTTTTATTAATAATTAAAACGAATAAAATTATTGAAATCATTATTTACTGTTTTTATTAATGCAGTTTCGTTAGCAAATTATATCTCGTTAATAAACAATAAATTTTAAGAAGTGCTCATTTTGACTAGGGATGTAGAGACAGTACTATCTATTTTTATTTTAACATCCAATTTTATGATAATAAATTATTTGATATAATTTGTAGAGGCTGAAGCTGCAAAGGCTGCAGGTCTATCGACTGTACTTGTGACAAGAGAGAATGCCAAAGTTAGCGAAGAAGATAAAATTGGTTTTAAATCTATTGGTTCCTTGGCTGAGTTGTCTTTCCAAACAGCTAATAAACGTCAAAAGTTGGATGATAAGGTAGATGAAAAGAAAGATGTCAACATGGAGGAAAAATCCATTGCATCGACTGAACCTGTCTCTGAACCTATGGATACATCAGAGGATATAGAAATCACTAAAGAAAACAAGAAAGATGATGCAAAAATCGAAAAAAAAGAAATGGAATCAAAAGAAGAAAAAGTAATGGATGATGTAAAAAAAGAAAAAACAGAAGAGTCTGTTGAAAGTGAAAAACCTTCAGAAACGGCTAAATCTGTCGAGGAAAATGAAAATCTGAAGAAAAATGAAACTCCTGTAGAAGAAAAAACTAATTCAGAGGAAAAGACTGAAACCAGTATAAAGACTGATAAACCCATGGAAGAAAAAGTTGTAAAGGAAAACACAGAAATGACTGTTGACAAGTTAAAAGAAAAAGAGACTGTTGTTGATTCAGACAAATTAAAACCTGAAGTTTCTGTTGATACAGAAAAAAAATCAGAAGAGGCTGTAGTTAAGTCTATGATTACTGAAGAAAAAACGGGGATAGAGGAAGTGAAAAATGAAGTTGAAAGAAAAGTAGATGAATCTATACCAACGGAAAAAAATGTAGAAGAAAAGGATGTAGTTATGAAGGAAGATACAGAGAAGCCATTAGAGGGTCTAGTCGAGAATGTAGAAGGAAAAGAAAAAACTGACATGAATGATTCAAAAGAACTCGTTGATAAAGAAGCAGAGAAAGTTTCTGAAAAAACTATAGAAAAAGAAGTCGATATCAAAACAGTCAAAGAGAAAATTGAAGAAAACGAACAGAAATCAGTCGAGAAAGAAACTTCTGCTTCCTTATCGAATGCTACGAAAGTAAAAGACAATAGTGATGTCAATACAATAGAATCTGAGGAATTAAGCAAATCTGTTGAACATAGTATCGATGAAAGCGAAAATAAAGAAAATGTAGAAAAAATTGATGAAGCGATAAAAGTAGATAACAAACCTGATGCAGACATTGAAATGGCAGAAGAAGCAAAAGAGACAAAAGAAAATGTAGAAAAAGAGGGAACTGAAACGGCGAAAGAGTCTGAAAAAGCGAAGTCTGAAAATGAAATGCAAATCGAAGTAGAAAGTAAAAAGTTAAATGGTACAACGACAAATGGCGATCCGACGGAAAACGTTGCAAATGAGAAAGTACAAAGTAATGGTGTGAGTGAAGAAACGGAGAAGAGTAAGGAAAACGGCAGCACTGAAGAATCAATTAAATTGAAGAAGACCGTAGCTGATGGCGCTGGTGAACCTGATGTCGTCACGCCTCCTGTGGTAGCTGCAACATCCTAATCCCGTACGTCGACGTAACCGTATAAATTTTAAAAAAGTTCTCCATGCGTAACCCTTTAACTCCCTGACCCTTGACAATTATCTTACAAATATAAATGGAACAAGTGGTGTCTTCTCCGTACAAGCAACAATTCTTTCTCCATATTCTTTTTTACTTGATAAACATTCGTCAGATCAAAAAATGAATAAATATCAACCATTTATGCCACGATTTTAATAGTATTGACCTAATCATAAGCTATAATTTTATCTGCTTCTCTGTTAAATTATGAATGAAAGTAATAATTAACAAAGACATTTAACCATAGTTTAATAGTAAAGCAGAAATTTTTTACTTATATTACTGCTTAAGCTTATGATTATGTACTTAAAAAATTACTGCCGAAAAAAGATCAAAGCTAATAAAATATGTGGTATACATTTTTAGAACTTTTTTTAAAGTAATGAAAATATTCGAACTATTATTACTTCTCTAATTCTCTTATATTCTCTAATTTGAAGTGTAAGCCGTACGTTTCCTCGTATAAGAAGTTAATATTACGTGACAGTTTTTATAGAATCATTGTTCCTTCGAAGAAATAATAGGAATGAAAACTAGAAAGAGAGAAAATAGAAATTGTGCGTGTGTATGTGTGAAAGAAAGAAAGCGAGAAAAAGAAAGGAAAGAGTGAGTGAGAGAGTGACAAAGAGAGATCGTACAGCGTGTTTCAGCTTCGGTTGTCCTTTGGACATGTAAGCATTGGTTGTGTGGCAGCGGTTGCTGTTTTAAAACGTTCCTGCCGTAAAAAAGCGTATTTTTTATTAAACAATAGCTTTCGACTATAAAATAATAAGTTTGTTAATAAGTTTAAAAAGCTATTTTGAAGAGGTTTTAATAAAACCTTTTTTTATATAAATTTTTTTTTTTTCATCTAAACACTCGCTTGTAAACATATTTTTGTGATTTCCTGTTAAAGACTATGATCATTTAATGACATTACATTAACTTAAGTTTTACGCTATGTGCTATTTATTTTGATTTTCCTCACGAACGTTTTTTATTTATTTATTATGAATTAAACAACGAATAAATAGAAGTCCGAATTTTTTGTACTTGTTTACTATTATTAGGGTTAATTTTATAGAACTTAATAATAGTCTGAAAAAAAGTTTTTTAATATCACTAAATGATTTTATATTTTTTAAACTCAGGATATTAACTTTTCTTAGTATGTAAGCGAAGTGAACTATAGTCTTAGGGATGATCGAACTTGTCATTCGCTGTGACATTATTTGTGTGTTTTTCGACTCTGCGTCGTGTGTCAGTATGCACTTCAAATTTATTAATCTTCATTTTGATTTGATAATAAATATGAGCAAAACGAAAATTTAAAAAATAAGCTAGAAAATCGTCATAGTTGGAGTATACTATATTCAATATACTCTGTGCCAAATAAATTTAACTGATCTTTGTATCTAATGCTTAAATATCCTAAGGGGTACTGCCAAAAACATTACTCAGCTTGTTTTTTTTTAATTCTTTTCGCGATTTAATTGTTTATCTTCTATTTTTGTTTTCACTCATTGCATTTTTCAGCGAAAGTTTAAGACTGAATTGGTTGTATGGTGTAGAGTCGCTGACTGTAGATCGTTGGGTATTCTTTATGAATTGTACTTAAGAAATATGTTAGTTCTCAAAGCAGGCATCGAAATAATACAATGTAACTTCTATGATTAAAAAGAAGTATTAAAATGTGAGGCATTCATTTTCAAATATTTATAATTCGAAAGGTGTATAATTTGCCAGAACTGGATTCCAAGGCTTAATACTATTTATCTAATAATTTAAAGTATATCTATATTTTGAATAACTTAAAAACAGCTATGGTGCACGTAATTATTTAATATCATTGGTTTTTTGTGTAAAAAGAATATTGTTCACTTAATATTAAATCATTGGCACATCTTAAATGTATATGTAAGTAATTATTTTAAAGTGATTTCATTTTTAATGATTCCAAATTTGAGTTAAATATTACGTATTTAACTTTTAAATCATTAGTGTGTTATTTTTATTAAACTATAGTTACAGTAATTATTGTGAAACTGATTAAATTTTCTTTTATTTTTTGATTATTACGTATATTTTTATGATTAAAAGGGAAAATATAATTTTTCACAATATTCGGAATCAAGAAACATATTAAACTAAAATTTAATATTTAAAAGCAAGAAATAATAAGGATGTATGATCTTTCGCTGCTTTTGCATTAGACACTCTATTTATACTATCACAAAACATTTTCTTGATCGTTGGAGACTTGCTAATGGACTGCCAATTACTAATAACTAACACATGGTTTCATGAAATAATGATCGGAATGTGTTTTTCATCAGCTGACTTTCACGACATCATCCGATATCATCATCCTCATATCATCCATTTAATGTTTGCGTCAATAGTTGTAGATTAATGCGCGAAAGTCATTATTTCATGGAAATGTGTAAAACTGCTCAAATAGTGTAACATTTTTTCTGCGTTTTTGCCTTATAATTATTTAATTTTGAGAGAAAACCTGAACTGAGTTGTAAAGTATTTTACTAATTTGACAAGTGGTATAGATTTACGTTTAATTAAAAGTCATAAAAATAAATTATAAATAGTGTTAAGAACTGAAACCTATTCGAATATTAATAACAGAAACACGAATTATCTAAAAAAAGTTTATACAACTCAGTTTTGATTTTTTAAGTTTAACAAAATTTAAACTTCAATTCAGTGTGGGGCTAAACTTATTGACTCTTCACTATATTGCCTAATCAACATTCGGATTAATCAAGTCAAAATATTTGTATACGACGTAATAAAAATGTTTTTTATTTTGTATTAAACTAGTTATTTTCTGTGCAGCTGTTATTGTGTATAGATTGGATTAATAAATTTTCTTCGCTCGTATTTAGGATAGAAAATAAATGAAATTCTTCAAAATATTGTTTATTAGTTTATTTTCATTCATTATTACAATACAATATTTTTACTAGAACCTTTTTAAAACTTTAAAGTCTTATGTGATTAGCAGATAAATTTATTTATACCTTATCAATCCATTCCATTTTCATTCCTTTTTGTTAAAATATTGGAGTTTAATTAATCTTTTGACATCTGCTATTCTTTGTTTTGAAAAAGTACAATTTAGAGACACATTCCTAAATAAGTGTACCCCTAACTAGTAGTATAGATAATATTGTCAAAGATGGAAGATAATTGTCGATCGACTTTTGACGGATGTAAATATGCGATGGATGTGCTTTGATCCTGTATAGTTGTTTAGGCGCATGAACACATTTACGTCTAATTTATTCCTGTTAATATGTGATTTAAGGTGGTGTAAAAATACTGGCCTTTATTATGCGATGTGTTGTACCGGCCAGACTGCAGTAATTTATTATAACTCGATTATTGCTCCAATTAGCGATTTATCCGAATTTGCTTATTCTGAGAAATACAACGTATCATATTGAGAAGTTTTGAGTCGAAATTTTAACATCGTAAAAAATTTTTGTAACGAAATTTCATAATTTTTCAATCCGTTAGTGAAGGCTAAAAGTTATGTTAGATTTTGGTTTGGTTTATAGTATTTTCAGAAAAAAGCTAAATTCACGTCGTCAGTCCTTTTTTCATTTGATCGTCTTTTCCACAAAGTTAATTATTGTCTATTAAAGTTAAGTCTTAATGCAAAAAATACAGAGTGTTTAGGATAGCGACGTTCTGCACCCTAAACTAGTATATCGAGAGTCATAGTTGAAATGTAATTTTGAAATCCTTTATGAGTAAAAACATAGAAGGCGCTATGGTTACGCAGTCGACAGCTCCACAGAGTATCTATTATCTTGGAACTGTAACACTGATTAATTTATATTTAAATATTAACTAATCTGCTATGCGGTCTACAGAAATAGTCAATGTACGGTTACAACAGAACAACGCTTATGCAGAATCTCTACAATAAGGGACTAGCCACATAAGTCTTGTATTATGCATTTCGTACTGCGCTGTACTGCATTTTCATTTTATGAATAGAGAAGCATTTTGGTTTTAACAATGGAGAAGCTCATCTAGATACTTATTATACCTTATTTATTACAGTCTATTGCTGCGACTTCGTGAAGCCCTATGGTATATAGGGCTAGGCCCTAACACGAATCAATGTCGCTGTCGTCACTTCAAGATTTGAGATTAGCTCGTGAGGAATTGCCTTCAATTTAAGCAGGATTATTTTATAAGAGATTAGCGGTTGAGACAACGAATTTATGTGCACCTTTCTTTTTTTTTACGTGATCTGGTACAAAACCTCACCTACGCATGATTTTAATTATTGCATAAATTAAGCATTAACTGGTTTGTAAACTACGTAAATTTTTTTCACAGTTAAAAAAAAATATTTTAGGTAATAACAACTCCCAATTTTTAAGATTGTATTTCATAAATCTGTTTGAAAATTATTTAATTAAATAAAACCGACAATGTCGGTAAATAGAAATCTGTATTTTCGAATTTTGATCTATTTTTAGGATTAACGGAGCATAGCATTTATAAATACGGATGACCTGACAAAATTATTTTTTTGAACAACTTTCGAATGTTGATTTATTAAATAATGAAATTAGGTTGATTTCCGGTATCACAAGGCCTTAAAATAAATCTATACAATTCCTTCTTATTTTTACTTTTTAATATAGAACCACTTCAAAAGAATGTTTTTCTAATTTAACTTTCACAATATTTCATATAAATTTTCTCATAAATTGATAATTGATAAATCAGACCTAGAAAAAGAAAACAGTACCATATGACGTGGACTAGACTAATATACATCGGTTTATTTTAAACTATTATAGAAAATTATGCTTTGATTATTAAAAAAAATCTTTTTATTTTATAAAGCAGTTGCAACAACTTTTTTTACACTTTTTTCATCAATATTAAAGATCGAATTATTTATTACAAACCATCAGCTAACATTTTCAAAAATTTTGTAAAAAAAGTGTTATCAAACTACTAAAGCTAACCACCTTTTTATATTTAAGTGTATAAAATTTGAAAGGCTAAACGTACGTCAGATGTAAAGTACATTGATTCAAAGAATAAGTTGCAAAACAAATCGCTCTGATCTTTGTTTTGCTTTGATATCTGACTAGAGAAATTATATCTGTGGCTCTGAGGCATAACGACATAAGTCCACTTTAAGTTTCCGAGAAAAACGGGTTTTAATGTTCAAACTTATATGTAAGATCGGAAGAAAGAAAATAGGACGCGATATTG
>JAWWEQ010000010.1:37074803-37100994 GCA_035583055.1 Torymus tubicola
CCTTTGCTTTTTCTCTCCTCTCATCTTCCCTTGCACCATTTACTTCTTCAACTTCTTCTTCTACTCTTTTACTCTTCTATCCTTTTCTTTGAGAAGATTGTCGACATTGGTGTACAGTTTATATACTTCCATTGCAAGCTAACCTGTAAAACGTCTTACCTAACCCTACTTTTCTATCTTTCTTCTACTGATTAAATATATTGATAACATAATTTTAATGTTTTTAATAATCATATTCTAATTCACAGATTCATTAGTTGTAAGATATGATATCGGAAACATATAGTTTATAATAATGAACCATATTATTAACTAATCAATAATTAAGATTTTTGTTGCAGTGATGCCTTGTTCATTTCTCGTAATCAGTTGAAATAATTCCGTGCAATACTTTTCAGTAGTTACAGCACCTGGTCAGACATTTTTTTATTTATTTTTTGTCATCCTTTTACATTTTATAAATGAAAAATTAAAGAGAATTTTATGTCACCTATAAAATTAACAAAGAATTGTATTAACTAAGATTGAATACGAATAACATACGATTTAAAACAGTAATATATTGTGGGTGTACGTGTGTGTGTGTCATAATTATCTTACATTCAGTTGATTAAGCGACAATGCTTTTAAACTACAATCACAATATTCTACTAATAATGAACATTTTTTTTTAAATTTTGGTAGTATTTATGTCATAACTCTGAAGTATGTTTATTTATATAAAGGTTAAAATTGTATGTAATGTATAATATTTCAATATCTAATTGATACTTGTTTAATTTTCAAAATAATATTACTATAATATTACCATATGACGTGATAAATTATAATGGGATCTATATAGTTTTTGAAAAAAGCGCGACTGAACATTGATATTAGATATTAGTTTTGTAAAGAATAGAATCGAACTAAGTCCATTCTGCTGTAGATTTTGTATAATTAATACAAATTAACCATTTGACTGTATTAGAGGTGTCTCTCGTATACGTGTGATATTGTTGCGCGATTGTCGGGGCTGCATTGTTGGACGCATTCCCAACCGACCAGCGTACCGACACGTACGCGTCAGTTCTCACGCATGATATAGGTACCATATATATGTCTACGCATGTAGCGCGAACTACTACTTGAATTAACCTTTTACAGTGACCTTTTTTATATCTCAGCGTCAGGGCTTCCAAATTTCCTTCGTTTATTGTTTTATTAAGTGGTTTCTTTCTATTCATTATTATACATAAAATTTAGAAAATAGAGAATATCTGACAACTCTCGAATTTGACAATATCTTTATTGATGAGTAATGTAACCTTAGTAGGCATCGGCCTTATAATTACATTAATATTAACTTTGTATTATTATGTTAATATTAAATAAATTTTTCTAAAAATCTTTATGGTATTAAAAAAATTATTCTGCGAAAAAAAATTATTTTGATAACCTCGTTCGTGATTTATAAACAATTAGCTATAACTTTCTGGGTTTTGAATACTTTTAAATTTTTCCATAGGTAAGTCCCCATGAAATTACTTAAGGAACAAAATGAGACCTCGAAAATTAAAATCGGTTAAGAAACAAAAAAGATTAAGCTTAGTTATCAATAATGGTTTGTACTGTTTCTAAAATATCGACATTTTTAAAAAAAAAAGTTATTTTAATCATGTTAAATACATTTTCATTATAATATATTGACTATTTCTATCATTTTAAATGAATAAATTACATTTCAACTACGGTTTTTTTAAGTTTAGGTAACTTCTTTATTTAGCACTGTTTTGACTAGGGAAGTCGTGAAAGAACCACCTTAAATGATAAAATGCTACATTTATAGAAAATTCCCCTACTTATCGTTTTCTGTGCGTGCGCGATCAGATTTGTTACGTTTTACAGACCACATTCACTTGTTTATGTTATTACTAATTCAGGAATAACGTCTTTTGTTTAAGACGCCTTCCTTTGTTAAAGCAACTATTACTTAGATTCGTTTAGATTTTTTTAAATTAATCTTTTCGAGTTGCGTGATGTCAAAGTTGACAATTTTAGCATTTTTTGCCGATTTTGATTAATTTTTAACTTCTCAGGGATGAATTTTTCGGGATAGACGTTTTTTTTAAATGTTCTCAGTTTTTCAATAAAAATACTTAAAAGTCATTCATAAGTATATGCTTTCACTTACATATGCACAAATGAAATATTAAAATTTCGAAAATTGGACATTGTTCGTGACTATCTCTACTACCAAATTCATTAAGATACCTTTTTATTGTACAAAACTGTCAGTACAAACATCAGAATGGGATATGATCATTTTACAATTTAAAAAGATTTATTTAGTTTTTGATGTCTCACAAAATAGCTTACATAGATCCGAAAAATATAGTTAAATTCTGCAGAAAATTACAAAAAAAAAATGTATATAAAATACTTCGGTTTTTGTTTTCTTTTTAAGATACAAAATCTGTTAATATTGACAAAATTAATAATGAATTTCAGGTTCAAATTCGACATTTTGATTAATTTTTAGCTAAAATAAAAGAAACGAAAATCCGAAATGTTGTATATACTCTTTTTTTTAAATAAAAACAAGTGTAAATAAAAAGTATCTTTAACTTTTGGAAAAAATCTTAATTTTTAACGTTTCAACACATGTACGTAAAAGCATATACGTACGGCTTTGAAAGTATTTTTATTGGAAAACTGAGAAAATTTTACAAAAAAACTATTCTTATGTCTATCGTGAAAAATGTTTCACTAGCCAGTTGTAAATTAATCAAAATTTGTAGAAAATGCAATAAATACTAATATTGATTTTAAAAAATCTGGAAAAATTCACCAGTATTTATTATATAATATTATATTTAAATACAAATCATTCTTTGCGGTCAGTGGTAGTTTCTAGCACTATTGTAACAAACACACACGCACAAACACAGTTGCAGTTTTGTGAAATCATTTGGATTACGTCCTCAATATCTTACGTAAAATTGTTCTGAAATTCGTGAAAAGCACGAAGGATATTAAAAATGACACATTCGCCTCAAGCATATTTTAAATAAAGTTTTGTTACATATACATTAGCAAAATTATTGTCATCGATCTGGAAAAATGCGAAGCAAGTGTACTTAAAATTTACAAACTTTTTTTCATTTGATGTGCTGTACAAAAAGTTTCAGGGTTTTTAGTAAAAAAAATCATGAAAATTGAGGATTTATGAAAAAACTCAAAATTTTCAAATTTTTAATTAATTCTATCTTTAGAACAATTGCACAATTTGTTCTAAAATTTCGTATTTGTATGTTGAGGCTGATTTGGAATGAAAATGAATTTTAAAGTATTGACCTGTACAGATGACGTGAAGTTACCCATACATATATAATTATGGATTTATAGAGACAAAATCTGTTTATGATTAAATGTGGTAATATATAATCACATATGGTTATATAGATGTCTATGCAAATGTATGCGATACAGACACACTTCCACTCGCACGCTCGCACATACACAAATCATTTTTTATCGGACAAGTATGATCAACTATATTATTTTGACTCGGTTGAAAAATGGAGATGAAGAAAGGCACATCACCTGCAAGAAAACATCCAATTAATATTTAAAAGCATAATGCAAATGCTGGCTAGGATAGTGAATTCTATAAACTTATTGTAGACTGTCAATTCGTGTTCACCTTTTTTTGACAACCATATCAGCGGTATTAGCGTTTTAAGCATAAGAAGACGACACAATCGTTTTTCTAAAATTTACGATGTGTATTTCTTATAATTATTATTGTAGTGTCAGAAATTTAATATCCGTGCGTTAATTTTTACCGGAGCATCAGGTAAATTTTGCAGCAACAGTAATATAAATATTATGTAGGGATTCATGGGAGTTTCTACTAAGCTGTCATGATAATTTTTACTGCAATACACTTTAGTAGAAATTTTACTCTGATATGAACCGAATATCGAAAGAGTACGTTGGTGGTGCTCCTGGCGTCATTGGCGATTATCGTGTTTTCGATGTGTACATAATCTATAAATTCAAAAGGTAAAAGAAAAGAAAAAATATGATATAAAAAAACTAATATTTTTAATAATATGAACAAATATGCAAGTAAATAGATTGGTTTGAAACTAATTGGTTTGGTCAAGTTTCTCGGTGCACTATACTAAATTCGGTAACGTTCTGTTGGTCCGCAGGCAAATTCTATCTGTTTTGCGATGTAATTCTAAATAAGGAAGCGGTAAGGTAAAATAACCGTTATTGGGGCACTTACGACCGCCTAACTCTTGTACATGATTTAAGAAAAATGAATTGTTGTTTTTTTTTTTAAATAAAAATTACAACAACTTATATTTCATTAAATTGATTTTATGAATAAAATAATGTTAACAGATTATAAAAGTTAAAAAAGTACATTTAATAGCTAGTCCATTCACCTTTGAGAGGGATACGATTTTTTAGATAAATGCTAATGTGGGACAAAGAAAAACCTAATACTCGGACAATATTAACCTGATGGGTAATCGAATTTCATCCTAAAATGTGACCAAGAACCGATAGTGGAACAATTTATGGTTCTGTTATTATTTCTGTTTATTATTTGTTCTTTTTAATTAATAACTTTTTAGATTAAAATAAATTATGTTATTGATTGAATTAGAACTACAAAATGATTAAAGTATTTTTATTTTTATAATTTGAGTTCATACGTATTCGATTATTAATATAGTATTTATCACTGCCCCGGTATAGGGCGAACTTTTTACGTTGTCCCAATAATGGCTATTTTACTTTAAGTTATAAAAGAAGGAAACAATCATTTTAAGTATACATACCTTCTTACTTTCATAAATCTCCAACCATAGTACTTTTAGCAATTTCAATATGTAACTTTCAATTACGTGAAAAGGAGAGTTTTGATGATTAAAATTTTTTTTTTAAATTGCAAAATGGCAAAAAAAATATGTTTTTAATAAGTATTAACCCAGATTGATCAGATGTTGGAGAAAAAAGCTGCAGTACATTAAAGAATGGAATAAAGTAAAAAAAAATAATGAAACACTATTATACTGTTTTTTCTTCGAAGAATTATTACTACCGTTGGATTATTTGTTAACCCTAAATTGTTCTTACAGTTGTGATAGAATTATAATCTTAAGAAAATTATTATACAGCATGCAAGCTATAATGATTTTTGCTTTTTACATAATTGAAAGTTATATTGTCTATTTTTAGTGTCAAAAATATGTGCAACCTATTTGCCAAGCTTGTAACCTAATTTTAAGCATAACTTGCAAACTTTTTCCCATACAATGTGGTATATCAAAAAATTTTTATTTTAGAGCAAAATAGTGTATTTTGTACGCAGAGCGCGAAGTGGGTCTTTTTAGATCGAGTACTGCAAATACACGAGATCACAAGGTCCACTAGGCTTGGGTACATACCATATTTTTTGTGAAACATGTATTGATTTTTAAGCCTAAAAAGCAAGTCTAGATAGACTTTTTGTAGTTGTTCCAAAATTAAGATTATGTACATAAAAATTAATTCAATTTGCTTGTTTTTATCTTTAAATAAGAAAAGTTATGAAAATCGGGCATGCAGAAAGTTATGAGGAATTATGTTTAATTTTTGTAATTTTATATATTTTTTTTGTTGGTCAAGAAATAGCATAGTATACCACCAGTCGACTTCGTTTCGACCAACAATTACATGTGATCTGAGATATTTTTTATTTTACTGGCCTTGGAATATAATATACTATTTAAGACTTCTTTTTAGGCCGATAAATCGCGAAAATCGTGCTTGGCTTACAAAAAAATCTTAATCAAAATCTTTGGAACGTTTTTCGAAAATCGCTCTATAAATTTTGAGTACATTTATTGTTTTATTCATTTACAGTATTAAACGGATATAAGTCCTTTATATAACTTTATTCTATGGTAATTTCCAGCGTATAAAAAATGTTAGAACAATTTAAAATTTTGGTCTGTTCATGCACTAGTTATAAAATACATTAAATTCAAAGACGTTAGTCAGAAATCCGTTGAAAAAGGCGTTATCTCAAAAGCTATAGCTAAAAAAGGCGTTATCTTGTTGTATGTGTTTTGCGTCTATTTATATTGATAGCTGTTGCAGAATTTAATCACTAGTAAGTTAACAAAAATGTATGGTGTTTTAGTATTACGAAAACTCTATAATATGTAAAAATATTCAGTCGTTTTTAAGGCATTGAAATAAATATAGTAAATTATCGAGAAAAACATCACTGCACGAGATAACTCCTTTTTGAATTGTCTTCCAATTTAATGTTTATTTCAAGCAGCTTTTCAATTAAAGTCTTTCTTAATCGGCTTTTATGTTGACATCTTTTTATTTTATGCTTTAAAATACAGTATTTTGCTTTCCTAATAAAATATAATTCGACTATAAATGGGAAATTCTATGGGGGAGGGGTCTAATATTTAGACGGCTCACTTGAAATTTGAAGTCAACTATAGACGATCTCGTTTTCGATACAACTATATTAGAATGTGCAAAATTTCGAAATTATGAATTACGAAAATCACATTTTCGAATGTACTAATTTACCTACTGTCCAAAGTATCGAATTTCGTAAATATTATTTTACAGCCAATGAAAGCAAATCTAACTCGTTAGACACTTTAAATTTCAAGTGAGCCGTCTAAACATTGGACCCCCCCCCCATTCTGTACCGGTCTTATTCGCCGAATAACATATACTGTCTCTGAATATCATCATCTTTATACATATATAATGCTGTGCTCAAAATAATATGAAAAAAGGAATATATAGAATCGTGTTGATAAAATTATTCTTCATTCTTATGACAATCATTAATTGTATGTAAATGAAAATTTACATTAATGTCAAATCTTTTAAAAACAGTTGCAATTTTTATCGCTGCAATAAAAATTACATGTATGAGCGAAATCTATTAATTAATTCATATTAATAGTTTTAGAAAATACAAATATACATGAGTATATGTGTAGGTGAATTGTGTGCGTGGGCTTATAACAAGTCTTAATGTAAATATTGTCTATATCTTATAAAAAATTATCTACAAATTTAAAGCTGGTAAATAAAGTCATTCTTCAGAAATTACGATTTGAGAAAAAGGTTAATTTCATCTTCAAATATATCTCTATAATTTATTGATCAATCCTTTTGTTCAAAAAACTTGTCAGAAAAATAGAAGAAATCTAACCATGAAAAACGATTAAAATAATTTTACTTTAGTTCAAGTAATCATTTAATTTTTGAATGCTTAAAATATTATTTATAAGATGAAACTAAATCAGATTAACAGAGTTTTGTTTGTTTTCTGCAGAATAAAAAAAATATTAATTTCTTCCAAATTAATCAATATCTGAAGTCGGCCAATAAAATTGCAGTAAAAGCTCGTATTTTCTAGTTTTATTTTCTCGTTTTGAAGAGATATCTAAAACATTTAAAAATTAATTGGTTACCATTTCAAGAAGAAACTTTTCTCAAGATTTTTTGAGTCTAATATTGCGAATTTCTTCGTATGTCTATAAAAAAAAATATATCTCAAATTTAAGTTGAATCCGAGCTTGACCTCGTAAGTTCATCTGGATTGTCTTTATTATTATACAATAAATAATTGAACATGTTGACTTATACAAATACGTTTCTTTTTATGAAAAAAATTCAACCGCTTTCCCCTAAGCATACATAACAATCATCAATAAAATAATGTAGCAACACTGCCAATCTTAAAAATATATTTAAAAACTTAATTGCGAGATCGAGATGTTTATAGATAATTGAGCAAGATGATATTTTACATGTTTGACATTTAAAGAATGTTGAGCATTGACAATGATGGATCGATTAAAAGTTGAGCAACATTCACTTTCAATATCTCGCAAGCCCGCGCTTACATATACTGCTCTGCTTGGGGGAAGGATCGCTCTCCTCTCAGCGAATATCCGCTGGTAAATATATAAATCTTGCGGCGCCACTCGTACCCTATAGCAAACGCGCGCACGAAGGTGCGGTACTTCCGCTTCATGAGATAAAGTCAAAATAGTCCGTAAAGCTGGAGAGAAGTAACGCGTCGGTAAAGTAGACTACCCAGCGCGATGCGCTTACGAAGAAGCGAGCAAACGCCGAGAGAGGACAGGAGAAAAGTCCGTTGGCGGTTGTGTATGCCAGTGTGTGTCTATGCTCTCTCTCTCTCTCCCTTGCAAAAGAGCTTTTCTCCTTTTCTCTTTTGTGTATACACTAGTAGCATTCGAGTTCCGCGCCAGCTCGGCGAAGGAAGCTTTTTGCTCTGTCTATTCTCGCGTGGCGCCATAGAAGCACTTTTTCATTTACGTAGTTGTCGACACTATGTCCAATGATTATTTTATGTAATGAAATAAAATTATTGAATTGATTTTATTCTTTTAGATTTTGCTTGACAAGTAATCAAAGCAAACAACAAAAGCCTAATTTTTCTTAAAAATTCATATGTCCGTCTCTTACCTTGCAGTAACTGTAATAACTCAACTTACTGTAATATTATAATACAATATAAAATTTTATTAAAATTTAGTTTAGATTTTTCAGTGTTGAAATAAGACTAATTCTCTCTAACATGTCAACGAAAAACTAAATTGAGTCCAGCATGGAGGAACTTCATCAGTGAACATAATTAATAATAATAAATAAAGCTGAAAAGATACACAATTAAATCTACTTGCATTGCTGCCTTTTAACCAAAAACTAGAATATGAATTCGTGCTTTTTCATACGAAGCTTTGAAACGATAAAAAGATTTCGAGACACAAAATATTCGAAGATGTTTTAAGGTAATACATATTGAAATTTGCCGATTTTGAGAAAATGTATGTGTATGTACGTGCGTTTCGTTATCTCGAAAATCATTCGATTGATTTTCGTCATATCAAGCTATTTTCTTCAGCTCGTATTTTTTGCTATTTATATCGACTCAAAATTTTAACAAATTTTAATAGAATATTGGGTCATATTTTTGAGAAATTATTTTCATTTGTTTTTAACATGGTACTTGCTCGAAAAAATGTAATATCATCTTGAAAAAGTTATTTATTATTCTTTCCAAATTTTTCTTATCAAATAGAATATATCTTGCAATAGAACACACAAACAAGATTAAATATTTAGAAATCACAATATGGATGACATGCTATGATAAACAAATCATATTACGCTTAGACAAGGACTAACTTTCTTTTCTATACAACGGTAATTAGGCCAAATTATACTAAACAGACAACATTCTCCAATTACTATATCACTAAAATATCGATATCTCTCTTCCTCGTGATTAATGATAAAGGTTCAAGTCTCACAATGTATCCATGAAATTTCAAATCTATGGTAACGTGCGAACGCATATCAGTATGGAATACTCGAATGACAAATTCGTAATAAAAAATAAATAAAATGTAATTGAAATGGCTATAGTCGTATAGGTATTTACTGTGTTTCGTATTTATAAAATGTACTGCTTTATGATTCGAAAAATTGTTTATGTTTTTGATAATACTGATTCGAATATATCAACTATATTTTCTTTATTTTTATCACTAGTCGATAATTTGAACATTCTAATTACATGCATTAGTTAAATAAGTTGATAGCGTAATGCGGAGTGCCAAAAATTGATATTTTGCTACAAATATAAAGTGAACGTTCGCTTTATTGGAATTCAGTCAAATATTGTGATTCTTGATGTGTGTGTAACTTGACATTATCCAATTTCGTGTTCCCGATGTTTTCGGCTAGTTCATTAATTTATTTTAGGCAAAACAAATTAAGAAGGTTGTATCTCCGTATTTGAGTAGGTGCTTTTAAACTTGTAATGATTGACATGCTTCTTACTGTCTCTTGAGCTTGGTGGATTGAAAAATTGTATGGCTATGGTGGAACTAGGTATACAGTTTATTCTAAAGCGAGTGTTCACAAATAAATTGATCGTAATTTTATAATACATATTTCAGAATGTAAAAATATTTTATTCTGAAGAATTTTCTATATTGTGCAGATGCGGATGCGTATCTATTTGTATAATTACAAACATTAAAGCTTTTTCATCTTGCGTTGCTGGATTTGGGCAATGCTAAAATAGAGTTATAATATAGCCCACGTGCTTATAAACAGAACTTCGGCTTACATCACAATACATAAATATTGAATGTATTAAAAACAAACCTATAAAAGAGGCAAATGTTTAAGTAAATACAGTCTTTAACTGTGACCGGAACTTTGCATAGGTTTTTTAGAAGATATAAAAAGAACATTTGGAAACTTTCTAAGAGGACTAAAGCTCATCGAATCTTGTCAGTCGAATGTTCAAAGTATTCAAGGGCAAAACTGGTGCAAAGTGCATCAACGTTTTGGACCCGAGCAGGTAATTAGAAAAGGCGTTCGTAGAAAAAGCGCGCGGTATAGCCCACGGTGTGCGTGCCCACGTCAAGCGCACCTAGCCATGAGATAGTGACGACTGCAGCAACACCGGCCCACCTTTCACCAGCTGCCGGCTTTCACCGCCAGAGATATTCTGTCTATATACGCGTGTGTGCGCGAATGCGTGCGTGTGCGTGCGGCTGTATACAAGACGACGAAAGTCGAGCGGGCACTGATCGAGGAAATCGCCTCTCGCTCTCTTTCTTCATCTTCTCCGAGCGTGTGAGTGTGTGCATATATGCTGCTTTTACCTGTGAACGGCGGCGTCCGTTGTGACGACGAGGCGCGCTCTTTCGTTGCGACGACGCCGCTTTCTTCTTTAGCCGACTTCCGGCAGAGAAGAGAGAAGGATCCCTACAGGCGCACCGCCTCATTTTGCATTGCGAGAAAGGAACATTTTTTTCAAATTCGGTGCGCAACTCTCGCCGCTGCCTTATTATAAGTATTCTAGTAACTAAGGAAAAAAATTAAAAATATATTTAAGATACTGTCCGAAGAGTGTAACGAAAATAAGTTAGCGAAACAAATTGTAAAAATTTCATCAACTTATTACCTAGGCGTCAAATTCACTTCATGTTATACAATCAAAAATAAAATTGTTAAAATGCACACATTGTTCTTTTTTGTTGATTAATGCAAATAAAGTTTATTTGAAGTTTTTCATCTTTGGAACTTCGGTCTTGTTCCATATTTTAATCTCAGTTTAACTTTACGGATATATAACGATTCACTTACAAGTAGATGGTACCCGGTATAGAAAGACACTGTAAGCTTCAAAATTGACCCGAATCCCTTATTTAATAACCTAACGTACAAGGCGCTCTGTGTATGTAAATACTATGCTCAAAAATTTTGTTGTATGATTCTATAATCACTTCCTTTTGATATATCCGTTTTAAAACTGGCTAAATTCTAGAAATACAGATTCCTACTTATCGACACTAGAGCTTTTATTAAATTAAATAAGTGGTCTGAGTTGACTTTTGGAAAATCAGGTCTGTCAGGTGCTGCGTAAATACGGGTACGTATGCGTAAGTACTATACTCAAATTTTGTTGGGAGTAATTCCATTACTATTTGCAAAAGATATAGACATTCTAAAATTATGTCGGTATGTTATATTATCAAAACTTTGACGAACTTTACCATTACATTTGTTTCTCGTTTAAAAAAGAAAAATAAACGTTGGAATTCATCGCAATTTTGAAATCCAAAGACTTAACCTCTGTATATATAAGTAACATGTCAAGCTCCTATAGTGAGTAAAGTAAGCTATCGAAAACTGCGAAAGATTTGCTGCTGAAGTGAAGCGAATATTATTCCCCAAAGTCAATGAATAAACACAAGGCTTCATGCAAGGGATTGCTAAAATAGTACATTGTGCAATTGGGGAGGGAAGTTGACTTTTTCCAGTGAAGATGATGATAGAGCACGAGCAAAACACAAGTGCTCAAAATCATCATCCATGTCTAAAAAAGTCAATTGCTTTCTAGTTACACATATAGTACTTTTTAATAAGTGCAAGAATAGGATATATTTCGCATGAAAGTAGGGTGGGAGGTCGGGTATATTAAGAACTCATAACGGAAGACTATGATCTTACGCTGTAGTGGGAGGCTCCGATAGACACTCGAACTGCTCGATTTTCTAATCACTTGTCTATGGAGAAGAAGAATCTTATTTCTATGCTAAACGTTACAAAATACATCAAATTCCCGCAGACTCAAAAATTTTTATTTATATGTGTTTACAGTTAATTCGGAAAAGGGTCAGAAAAGGGTCTCAAACATAAAATTCCTAACAACTCTCGCTTTCTAGTTTTGTTTTTCTTCTTCTAAAGTTGATATGGTGCTATTTTATCATCATCTTATATGCAATCAATGCTAATTATTCAATTGAAACTAGTTTTGTGCTAAACTGAAGCTCTATTCTTCTACTTAATTTTCATAGCAAATGAACAATTTTAACATCTTTCAAAATTATTTAATGTACAAAGAATGGTATAATTTTTCATCAATGCTTCTCTTTCCATTCGTACATGAACATTTAAAATAGCTGAAAAAGCTGAATGATATATATATGATTCATTGGGCAAGAAACACTTTTTTTTTGAGAAATGTAAGAAAAGATTTTTTTCGAGTAGAGGTTCGCTCTAACTGAATGTTTTTTGTACATTTTCTCATTTACCCCTGGAAATTTTACAGAACTAGTTATAAAAAAAAATAACGAAGGTCAGGTTTTAAGTAATTTTCAACAAGGAATTCAATGGTGACCTTGAATTTAACATTGAACCTTGTTTTCATAAAAACCTGATCTTGATTATATTTTTTTATTGCTAATCCTGTGAAATTTTTGCGGATTTCCATACTTTTCTACGCAGTATAATCGTTTCTAACTAAAAAGTTTGCATTTGAAGTATTTTTAGACATTTTTTATGCAAATGTATCAGTTAACACACTTTTAGTAAATCCGAGTGGAAATTTGTTTGTCGCACATTGACCTTGATCTTCTTGTTAGTAAAAAAATATATAGAAAAAAATGGCTACCTAATGGATTTCGTGAAACACTTTTCCAATATTATTCAATCAATTTATAGATTAGGAATCAAACATTTCTGTTTTAAGTTTACTAACATATGTGATGTTAAATAGAACGGCATTTTTCAATCTACGAAATGTTTTGTACTAGAGGAAAATCGTTTCGCCAAGAGGTAGATAAGGAAAATTCCCATTATACATATAGCAAGTTTTAATACATATAGTTAATTATTAGTTATAACAATGTTCTAGATTTATTTCAAAAAATAAATGTTTCATAAAAAGTGACGGAGGTACCTATACATTAAACGTCATCAAATCATCAAACCCATTGTAATTGAAAAACTAAAAATTCCTGTATCATATACGTATTTGCATATTTTTAAATGTATAAATGAAAATCTACCCTTGGGACTAGGATTTTAAGTTAGTAGAACAGTTAATAAACGTTATAATATATGTTTCCTGCTTCCGTAGAATACACTCTAGCGATCATTGTAGCAGCTTCAATTTTTTCTCTCTCTTCTTTCTCTTTCTCTTTTTTCTTCTCTCAAAAGAACAGGAGAGCACACAACCAAGACAAGTACTAATACATTTTTTCTTTTAATTGAGTTAAACCATCATAGAGTGAGCGAGTGAGAGAGTCGCTGGGAGGAGTCGGCGGTTCATAGAAACTGTGCAGCGGCTAGCCGAGCTTGTGGAGCCTCTCGCATCGAGCATGTGCGCGGTTTCTCTCTCTCTCTCTCTCCCCTCTCTTTCCCATTCCGCTATCTCTCTCTCTCCCTCCCTCCACCCCTTTGCCCATGCGGAAAGAGAAGAATGGACGGGTGCCTCCCCTCCCCCGGAAAAAGCAGAGGGAGCGAAGAACCGGGGAAATTCAGTGGGCACTGCAAAACCGAGCGCTCGTATAAGCGAAACTCGTATGCGACCGCGCGCGGACTGCATAGGTGTGTATAAGCGTATATGCACGTGCGGAGAGATTCAAAAAGGGTTGTGTGTACGTGACTGACTAGCGGGCGTTCGTTCTATACACGCCAGTACGGATATAGCGTCGCCGTCTCGCCCGTAAAAATCGTATTTTGGCGGGAAACGCTCTCCTGTTCCTTCTCTACTTCACTCGCTCGCTTATACGCTTCTCGCCCCCTCTATCTTCCGCCTCGTTTGTAGGTTATGTATTTTCCCTTTCTATGACCCAATGCTATTTTATAGGGTCAACGACTATACGTATTTGCATCGTTGCCTTTCGCGTATAGCGTGACTCATCGTTAGCTTGCGCGAAATCATGTAAATTCACATGTCCCTTACATATAATGTGTATAGAAACAGCCTTTTTCTTTCAAGCTTATATATTTTTACATAATTTTGGCGCAGCTTTTATTTGTACTCTCTGCTATGAGCATACTCATATAACTTTTCCATTTCAAAACATCAGATGATGTATTACTTAATTTTTTATCTAAATATTTTCCTTATTTAGTCTTCACCTGATTTTTCGCCTATATTTACTGTACACAATATGTATTTTTTATTTTGGGTTTATCCATCTAGGGTCTGTTCAAGCCAACCCAGCAACCTATACTTTTTTCTATGCTAACTTCTAATAATTTTATGGAGCATCTAAAATTTGTATTAATCGAAGATGGTTTGTGGTATATTAGTTGCATTCAATTCAGTTAGTTAGATCACAATCAAATAGAAACTGGAAGAACATCGCCTGAATACTTATAGAATCCAATCAGGAGATTTTTAAGCTACATACGAAAATGAAAATACTCATTATTTATGAAGTTTGATTAAGTAATACTAGAACAAATTTTCATCATCTTTCTTAGCACTCCGTCGAATTATAACCTTTTTTCCTCCTCGTCAGCCAAAGGTTTTTCTGAATGCTCACAAAATTAGGAAAAATTCGTTTTAATCTATAATTCCAAATTATCAAATTCGGATAGATGTGTTTAATATGTAAGAGATAGTATACTATACAATAAAGAAAAAAGGAACTGTTACTAAATACTGTAACGAATGATTTTATTACAATGAAAAATAAAAACGTTATTTGCTTTAGAAGATATGATTAACAAATAGAATACTTCAAGAATTGATAAAAAAATCTTATACATGTCAAAACAAATATCGTTTCTAATTCATTAGCGCATGACTTTATCAAATTAATGTATTGATTTTACATAATACATTTTGATGCTACTAATCAACAAATGATTTTATAAAAACATACTTTGTTGCATGAAAGTCTCCTGTACAGATATTTTAATTAATTCTTCAAAATCCACTAGCAGTGTTGATGCGCGCTGCGCGCGCCCTATCGTGGGCCAATCAAATTTTACATGTTCATTTCAAGTCGACCAATCACAATCATTAGAGGTGACAATCTCAAATCCATCTCTTTTTTATTTAGGAAATTCGATACACCAACCCCCCGCTTTGTAAGTAGAGAATTCGTTTTAACATTATAGGCACGATCGCACTTCTCAGAATATATACTATTTTCATAGTTTTGTTTTATTGTTATCTACAATTTTTGTTTTTAACATTTTTGTGTAAACTTAAGTCTTGGCAATCTTTCAATTTTGTTATGCTTTTAGCCATTTAAAATTGATTTGAAAAAAAGTTTTGTTTCAATGTTATCTGCAATTTTTATATCTAAGATTTTTGTGTAAAATCAACATCTTTGGAATAATCGCCAAACAATGACTTTTTAAAAGATATTTAGTTGTTTTTGGTTGTTATTTTAGAAAATGTTACTCGTAGAAGAAAATGTTTAATATCAAAAGTTGTCTTTTAATTAACTTTAGTAGACTCACGTGTGGTTTTTGGATTTCAAATTAATTTTGTGTACATTGTTCAAAAATCGTTTTTTTTTAATTTGTATTTACCCTGGCGTTCTTGTAATTTTCAATCAATTCGGCTCAATATAGAATCATCCGTTACATATGTTTAGACGAACATGTGGTTAAAAATTCATCATGATTTATTTATTTTTTGCTGGAATAATCGAGAAACCTGAATACATACGGGTGGACAAACATACATATTATATTTCTGTAAAAAAAAGAGATGGCTTTGAGATTTATTTCTTAACCCTTAACTTAACCCTTTACTTTCCCTACTGGATAAAAGACGGACGGACATTTTGACTTTTTAATATTATAAAAATAGATATTGCATATATTATATCGTCGTTCCCTACAAAGACTAGCATATTTCAAATCTCCCCGCTAAGACCAGCACATTTCGCGCTTCTAATTTTATAAAATTTGTTAAAATCAAAGACCACATAAGAATATTTCCATACAAAAAAGTATGGATTTGTCTAATTAACATGTATATGTTGTTCTCATTGATTTTTTAAAATAAGATTCAAAGTGATAAGTGAAATTAATTAATTTATTAAAATAAATCATTTTTCACTATTCACTTTGAATTTTACTTATTAAATCTATGGGGGAATGAATATACATATTAATTAGACACAATAAGACTTTTTTGTATGTAAATATTTTTATATACCCTTTGATTTGCATAAATAATCTAAAATTCTATACGAGCAGGAAATGTGCTAGTCTTCGCGGGGTTTTTGAGATGTGCTAATCTTCGAAGGGAACGACGATATGTAAGTGAAATCATAAACGTACGGCGTTAAAAGTATTTTCATTGAAAAGCTGAGAAAATTCTACAAAAATAAAAAACTTTCTTATGTCTATTACAAAAAATGCATCGCTGAGGAGTCATAAATTAATGAAAATCGGAAAGAAATGCAGAAAATCATCAAAATTTAGTTTTTGACCTCTTATATTTCCAAAACTATGAATAAAAGATATTTTAAAAAATATTTGAACCTATATTAACATACATAGGCGCTTATACGCGCATACATCAATATCTCCTCTTGAAAAAGTAATGGATGAAATTTTTTATCACAATAAGAATGTTTTGATTGGTTGCTGTAGATTCATTAGATTGGTCTATACAGAATAGGAGCGAAAATCTAATATGTTTGAATTTTCAAAATCGAATTATCGAGTTTATAATTATTTGAAACTAAAAAATTAAAATAGTATAAGAAAAATTTTATTATCATATTTATCAAATTTATGTTATTATTATTTAATTCAAACTGATTGATGGAAACTTTTAAATAGAAACTGACTTAATCATGCTCACCACCAAAAAAGATAAATAAATATATAAATAAAACAATGAAAACCACTAGGCGCGAAGCGCATTGAATGTAGCTAGTTTTATTAAAATTAACATTATTAAAACATATAATATGAGTTCTAAATTAGCTATAAGAAATAAATTTTTTATTTTGTTTATATAATTTAAAATATTTATTTTATTCCTTATTTTAGACAAATGGAATATGGTTTTTCAAATCTTTATATCGGTGTCAACTAAAAAGTTTATAAAAAAGGCAATCCGTAAGTTGTCACCTTTCTCTAGGAAGAAGAAATGTTATTCTTCATTTGATAATTATAGTTAATAAATATAGATTTTTTGTTTCTCCTAATTTTAACTCATATAGTACATTCTTATTTTTATACCACTTAAACCAAGAGTAATAATATTTAATACTCTTTTGTTTACCAAAATGCGTTATGGTACAATTCCTGCTTTATTTGTCTCAAGTGATAAAATGGTTTTAGAAACTTTCTTTAGTGGTAGCGACACATTTGATAAAGATATGATGATTATTCTATAGATTGATATCGCCCCTTCTCCCTCCTCATCCTTACCCTACACACATATAGACGCACCCATGCATACACATATATGTATGTTTATACAGGGAATATAGTAGTTTCTGTATGTTTATAGATAATAATAGATCATTTATAATTAATTTGTTGAAATTTGTTTACTATATTTAAGATCAAGTTTATTACATATGGGAGAAATACGTATTAAACTTACTGACATGTAGTCCGCAAAAAATTTAGTATCTAAAATGCTAAACATATACTGAAACATTCACTTACGAAATTCAAGTCTGACCACACCGTTCTATATCTACTGCCGTGTTCAGTATTTCTTCATTTTAATCTCCTTTTCGTCTAAAAAAATGTATCACTATTCTTCCAGCAGTAAAAATATGCAATTTTAATATGCTTATAATCAAGAGATTTTCCATTTTCTATTAAGGTTTCTCAAGACTTGGAAATCCACATTTATAGGAAAATTGAAATTGAACTTTAACGTTCCCCACGTTATCTCGAGTATACTTGCTCTAATGGTTGATTTCACATGTAGTAGGATGCGTACGCTCGTACAGATATTTTCATCTTTAATTCCTTTACACAAATCTACCAAAAAATAATTGTATCGTTTATTTAGGAATCCTTTCTCATAAAACTAATGCGTTTTGTAATAATATCTAAGACAGCGAAAGTCTTCCGCAGAGGGTTAAACCCCGGGGGAAACATATCCTCTTTAACTTAAGGAAGGTTGGTAATATTTAATAAAAAATACTATAAAAGACAATATATTTTATGATATAATAGTTGTATTATTAAAATTTAAAATAAATAGGTTTAAAAATTTATAAAGCTTTAAAGAATTGAATCACAGATTGGTATTTATTCTTGAAATTTATGTGTTGAATATATAAATATATATTAAATTTATAAACTTTTAATAAATTTTTTGTAAGTAGTAAATCGAACGTATAACGTAAAATGTACTCTTTAAGAGGTTAAGGGCTTATGTTGATTTTTACTTCAAAGGGTAAATGCATATTTTAGTTTCATGTACAATAAAATATGAAAATATTAGTTTTTAAAAGTTAAATTAATTATATAGAAAGCTAGTTAACTATTGTCAATTCATATAATATTCATTTAAGTATAAAAACGCATATAAAACGTAACTATACGTGGTTATTATTGTGTATGCTTGAATATATTCAACATCTTTCTTTTCATAATTAAGAGTTGACCGAATAATTATTATTAATTATTTAAGTGAAAACTCTATTTAATATATTTTAAACAATAAAGAATCAACAGTGGCCCGTTAAATTTAAAGTTTTACGAGCGAGGGAAATTGGATAGGTCGAGCGTTTAATCAATAGACAAAACCTGCTAATTTTAACAGACGAGAGTCACAAATAATTTTATTACGTACATTCAAATATAAACAAGTTTTAAACATGAGGTCAAAATTTATAATTAAATTATCATAATTAGGCAATTATATTTTAAAAAAGTTGAGGCAAAAAATGATTGTAAGTACAATATAAGCAGCAGAATAAATAAAAAAAAAACAATTATAACGATTAAAGAAAATTCTTTCAAAAATCAGCTGTCATAGAGATTCTTTACTTCCAATGCAAAATATTTATGACAAATAAAAATTGTAACATAGTGCTTTCGAGTTCACTCACACGTAAAATTTTCCCGTAACTATTACCGTGAAATTGACGACAATAGCTAATCACCCGTCTTTTCTGGAAATTATGATGAGTATTTTCTATAATTATTGCTGCAGCGTTAGAAAAATTTACTATACATACGTTAATTTTTACGGGAGTCGTCGGTAAATTTTGCAGCGAAAGTGATATCAAAATTATAGGAACTCGTAGGACTTTTTACCAGGCTGCCACGGTAATTTTTACTGCTCTTTAGTACAAATTTTACCGTGATATGAAGGAAATATCAGGAGCACACGTTTATATAATCTATAAATGCAGATCATTGACTTTACAATAAATTCGTTGTTATATCTTTTTTCATCGAATAAAAGGTAAAGCAATGTTTTAAAACACTTAAATTTTGAATAATATTCAGAAGCAATCGAGTTAAACATAAATAAATATGCAAGTAAAGAGGTTAGCACGACTATTTTGAAACCTGAAATTTTTACCGTGACAACCACAGGAAATTTCCCTGTGCCGAACTGTGTAAAGTTCCGGAAAGTTCTGCTGTTCCGTAGTCACCATACCTACCGGCAACTTTTCACGTAGTTTTCACGAAAAAAATTCTATCCATGTTAAGATAATATTTCAGTATATGCATAATTTAGAATAATGTTAAGTAAAGTAAGTAAAAAAATAGTTAAGATACTAAAGCATACATAATCACATTGATTGGTTTCAAAGTCCTCCGTACTATAACTTGGTAATAAAAACATATATTTTCTGTTACCATTTGTCTGTTTTTGCTTATGTATCTCTTCTTTTTCGTTGGTTCTTGGAAATATGGAAGAGTAAAGAAAAGGGTAGAATGATTCTCGAAGCAGCAGTAAGCACAAGAGCCCGATCGCACGGCTCGCCATGAAAGAACGAACGAGAGACGGAGAAGACGAGAGACAAAAAGAAAAGAAAGATAGCCGAAGAGAGAGAGGGAGAGAGATAGGGTGAGTAAGAGAGGGGGATCTTGAATCGAAGAGAAAGGAGTTACTGCAAAAGAGAAAATAGAGAAAGAGAGAGAGCAAGCGTTTCGGCAGTAATGCGAGAGAGTGAGAGAAATGTGCGATGTAGGGTGCGAGAGAGGTGGAATAAGCTGCGCGCGTTTCAGAGAAGGATGCGGCATGAACGACGAGAGAGAGAGAGAGAAAGAGAGAGAGAGCAAGCGAACGAGAGAGGGGAGGGGGGGATTGTAAAGGGCGGAGAGGAAGCTCACGCGCTGGCAGACTTGGCAACGCCGCGCTCATATACGTTGGCATGGATAGAGGCCGAGAAGCGACAACGCAGCAGTGACTCAGCAAGCAACGTTGCTGCTGCTGGCTTTGCCTCCCCCCTCTCTGCTCTGCTGCTATACGAGCGCACGCTATATAAGATATGGTCGGAGCAGCGAGCGCGCACCACGAGCCTTTTGCAACTCGGTTTTGTAACTCGATTCCATCCTGAATAACCTCCCACTTTGCCCGTCGAGCGAGCTGCTGCTCTGCGCTCGTGCTTATGTTGTACGCTCTGCGCGCAGCTTAGGCGGGACTCGAGAGCGCCTTCGAATAATGCGCGATTGTATTTTCCTCTCTTTACTTTTCTTCAGACTTGTCTTTTATAAGTAACTTTTTTCAATAACAATTTCGCATGACCAGATAGATTATTACTCTTATTAAATAACTGGTTCAGTTTATTCTACGTAAAAATTAAGTGAATACGACTATCGAAGCTGAATAATAAAACTAAACTGATATACTAAATATGTTATTTTAAATAAAATAACATTAAGGCCTTTTTACAATAACGTAATAAATTATTAGTCCTATTCATATTAAAGCAAATATTCCTTAAATTAAAGTAATAGCAATGAATAGTCCTCTGGTTATTTCACGAATGATGATTAGAGTAATTTGATATATTGATGACTTTATTTAGAGCTTAAATATATATTATTAGTTTACTTTGTCATCTGCTCATATTAAATCGTTATTTTGATTACAAATGGAAGTGAATAAAATTTTCATTAATTTACTCATAAGACTACAACTTTTGGAAAACGGATCTTAACTAGATTTCCATAGTTCATTTCTCGTGTGAAAAAATGAAGCCGTTAATAATAATAATTTAATATAGAATAATATGTGCAGGAAATCTTCACAAAAATTTTTTAAGAAAATATTTCATATTGGTACAAAAACAGTAAATTATATTTTGTTAAACAATCATAAGTCGAAGCATATTATTACAACATTTATCCAGAAAAAAATTATTTATATGAACCCATACATAATCATATGTAGAAATCAGCATGTGTGTATACTACTATATTTCACTATATATGAATGTTGTCTATATAAAAATACACTTTTCTATCCAATCAAGTTCAGTTATACACTTCTACATATACTTTTCTGGCTGTCGTTTATACATATTCATATTCATCCATCTACGAGCACACACACACACACACACACACGTATTTGGATGTATATAGATATAATCGTATGTGTTTATATTTAATCTTGAATATATCCATGGCAAATTTTCACATATAGGAATATGTGATCATGTATACATAATTTTATTCCGAGAATTGCGCACGTGATTTTATCTGGCTATACGTTAGAAGGCCCGCGTTAGTGTGTCTCTTCGGCAGACGTAATAGTTTTTCATGACTTTTAAAATTAGAGTTTTTAATTAATGTCAAGCAAGTATCTTTAAAAAGACACACTAACGGGGACAGATACACAAACGGGACTGCTACCCTATATGATAATGTGTAGATATGTATATGGCATATAAATATATTAATACATCTTTGTATATTAGCAAATATAGTTGTGTATAAATATATGATTATACATAGACATATATGGTTATATGATATCCCATAATAGATGTACATATATGTAGATTATCACAAAAATTGCCCATAAGTTGTCTGAAAAAAAGTTGAAACACACCTCAACAAACTGATGTTCCTTATTCTATAACTAATGTAATCCACGAAAATGATTTTGAACATAGGAAATAGGAACATAGGAAATTTTCGTTTTTTCACCAACATGATATGGATATTAAATGAGCTTAAAATAAAAGATAAACTTATAATTTAATACCTCCTAGAGAAGATGATATTTCATTTGTTTTTTTAATTTTAAAATTTTGATTTTTCTGAAGTTATCGAAGTTCAAATTTGAGCATCGAAAATTCGACGAAATATGTACGCAATCGAACAATCAATTTTAGGAATTAAACACTGAATTTTTATCTCAACTATGCACTTACATAACTTTGGAACGGATTTTTTAATTTTTGAAAAAGTATATGAAAGGTTATATTTTCTAGTTTTATTTTCTATTTTTAAATAATACTCACGTCTTTTCAAAATAAAATGGTTACTGTTTGAAGAAAAAGCCTTTTTGGAGACTTTTTTAAAACAAATACTTTCAAATTAAATTACTTTGAAAAGTCATAGATGTTATTTTAAAAATAAAACTAGAGAACATAACCTTTCATATACTTTTACAAAAATTAAAAAAACGTTCCAAAGTTAGGGAAGTTCAAAGTTGAGCAAAAATGCATTGTTTAAACTCTGAAATTGACCGTTCGACTGCGTACATATTTCGTCGAATTTTCGATGTTCAACTTTGAACTTTGATAGCTTTGCGAAGAATAAATACTTTTTAATTTAAAAAAAAAACAAATGAAAGATCATCTTCTCTAGTTTTTAATCATAAAAAAGTTATGAGTAATTCTTTTTATTTACAACAATTAGATTATCTCGTATTTGATTAAGTTTCTAATGGAATGTAATATTACCTGTTATATAATTATATTTTTACACTATCTTTGGTTTTATGCTACATTTGTCTTTTTACTCAAACATCTTGAATATTAGTATTATAAATAGCTGTTATAAAAATCCACACAAATGAAAAATTTTGGGAAAATTTATATTGAGTTTTGTCAAAATTCGCATTCTGTCTTTTATGTCACAGACTGCGTTTCTTTCAATTTTTAAAAGAACATGAATAAATTAGTTAATTTCGATATAAAAGTTTGTTTTCATTAATTTATACATTATACAATACATTTTTATGTTTAACATCGACCTGTTTCTGCTCCCTTGCGGTGTCAAAATAGTGCTAAATAAAGAAGTTACTTAAATTTAAAAAAAACATAGTTGAAATCAGATTTATTTGTTTAAAATGATAGAGATAGTCAGTATATTATAATGAAAGTGTATTTAACATGATTAAAATAACTTTTTTTAACAAAATGTCGATATTTTAGAAACAGCATAAACCATTATTGATAAATAATCTTAATCTTTTTTGTTCCTTAACCGATTTTAATTTTTGAGGTCGCATTTTGTTCCTTAAGTAATTTCATGGGGACTTACCCATGGAAAAATTTTAAAGTATTCAAAACCCTAGAAGTTATAGCCAATTGAAAAAAAATTATTTTGATGACCTCGTTCATGATTTATAAATATAAAATATAAAATGAGACCTCGAAAATTAAAATCGGTTAAGAAACAAAAAAGATTAAGATTAGTTATCAATAATGGTTTGTGCTGTTTCTAAAATATCGACATTTTGTTAAAAAAAGTTATTTTAGAATTTATTTGTCAGTCTGCAAATTCACTTCCACATTCCGATAACGCATCCGCCGCTCCATTCGACGATGCAATCGCCAGATTTCACGAGCAATCCTTCCTACGACCTTCACTCTCCCAGACATAAATACTTCTCTATATCCCAACCAAAAATACTTAACAATACCAAAATAATTAATCCCAAATCTCGTTCTCAGAGAAAATCCATAAAACCTGGCACTTCTCGTCAGAGAAAAACAAATTTTAGATTGTAAGCTGTTATAGATAAGTTATTATTATAAATATTTGTTTTTAAGATTCGACGAAGTTAACTGCAGTTAACAGATGTCTTGTAAAATTTATTCTTAAGCGACGAAATCAATGGCCATTGATTCTATAATATAAGTTTAGAATAGTATTAAAGAAGCATCTTAGAGCATCTTAAGAAGCATATATAGAATTTCATTTTAAAGTAGACAGAAATAAATTAAAGTTCATTAAAGTATAAGTATTAAACTATCATATTTCTATGTATTGTAGGTTCCTGGGGCACTAATATTATTGGAATATATCTTACAGAATAAAATTTAACAAAGTTTTTGTCAATGTATCTAATAAAATATTATTGATAAGTACTGGTAATTTTTATTCAAAAATGTTTATAAAATTGTAAGCAAGAGACCGTGTAATACATAAAAATATTGTGGTTTTACGGTGACTTTTGTGGTATTCACTTACAGAGATAATTATAGAATACAACCTTGATTAAAAAATAAAGATAAATATCAAAATTTCAAAAAGAATTTTTCAAACATTCTTGAAAGAGTAGGGCGGGTTATTTAAAATATGATTTGTATTAAAAATATGTGTATAACTAAGCGAAAAAATGTACAAAAAATTTTAATTTCAAACAGTTAACTTTAACGGTTCGTAGAAATTTATTGTGTATATCAGCATATTCCTACCCGATTGTTATCAAGAATAAAGACAAATTATTAATGTGTACATTATTAGAATAATTTTGTTTAGCTTTAAGCAATATCTAAGAACAGCATCTTTATGAAAACAAACTGTTAAGTGTATCTACAATTTAGAAGGAACAAAGTCTATGACCATACTGTAAGTTTAGAATAATATAAAAGAAAAAGATAATTGTACAATAAAAATTCATTGGCGCTTAGCGCCCTCAAACTATTTTATCAATTCCTTTCATTAAATCGAAATTTAAAAAAATGTAATTATTTAAATCTATATTTTTAATAAATTATACAAGTTATAGATACAAATTTTTTTATTTTCAAACAAAATTAATATATAAAAATAACTATAATTTTTTATTTAATTTAATGTTTTTTAATTTTTTTAATTGGTGGAATATATCTTTTTAATTTCGAAATATAACCTATTTACAAAATATGACGTGATAAACAGGTCTTGAAAAATTTTAACCTCAAATATCTCTGAAATTTATGAACCAATCATTTTTCCAAAAGAAGTTGGCAGAGAACTATCAATATTTTACCTTTACAATGAATTTTGAAGCGGATAAGACAATTTTAGTCTCGTAATGGTTGAACATAGAAAACTCTTTTGGTTTTTCAATTTTTACGTTTTTGTTAGTAACAAAAGAACCGTAATAGCTAGAAAATTATTTTTTTTTAGAAAATATAGGTAATTTAATCCTCTTCCAAAAATAATGAATAAAAAAAGCTAAAAATTTAGTAAGTTATACTCAATAACCTTTATAACCAAAAAAATATTCATGTTAATATCTTTCTTCAATTTCTAAATACAGCCTATTTACAAAATATTACGTTTTCATCAATAACTTCTGATGAAATATAGCTATCGACTTCCTATTTTTTAAGTTGTAGAGAATTTTATCGTGCATACAGAGAATTCATAATATATCAACAATATTTGGTCTAAATATTAAAAGATGGCTATAAAAAAAATTAATTTTACGAAAATAGAATATTCACCCGATGAGTTTGAGCAAAATCTAAAAAAATGATCACTGAATCGTTATAATTGGTCGAATAGATCATGAGATATGAGCGTTGGACATACATACACACACGGAGAGAAATATTTTATGAAAATTTCAGAAAATATCTAGTAAAATTTACTATACTGCTCTACTAATCGTAGGACAAACTAAGACTCTATC
>JAWWEQ010000010.1:37118662-37170221 GCA_035583055.1 Torymus tubicola
TGATATATTTAATATTTTTTAATTCTGAAAAAAGCAACGTCAAACTTGTAATCTCTATTTTTATTTTCTTTTTTTTTTTACAATTATATATAAGGATTTTTAGCTTAACTAATAAACAAATAAAACAGAACATTTGTTCAGTATTTCTTTCAAATGCAGCTAAACCTGTCGATAACTCAAGTTTATGAAAGCGTTAAGGTCTAATATTCTAGCATTCTTTATATTTTAGCATCTAAAAACATACCTCAAAGTTTGAGCAAAATCCGTGATCCAGAGGCCGTGGCCTTTCCTAGTAAGTTAGGTTTTAGAAAACATGATTTTTCGTAAATATGTTTAATATAAAAAATATAAAATCAGATTGCAATTGAATTTATCTATTTTACAGCTTATACAGAATCACGATATTTTGGTTTTATTAAATAACAATATATCAAATAAGAAGACAGCTGTAATGTATGATATAGCTATAATATTAATAGTTATATAGTTTTTGTACCATCACAGGAATGTGATTTCCGGGGCGTGTAATACAAGCAACGATACTATATTGTCGAAGCGTTGAAAATATTAATTATTAAATCTTCCTCAATGTTGATAAATTTAGTTAAAGAAGTTCCGTAGAGATAACAATTATGCATTGAGATTAAATATAATAATTTCTTATATACTTTCTCAAAAAAGGTCAGCGTTTACAATTACAGCAGATTTAGATACTATCTCTTATATATACCTTTCATACTACTAAACAAATTTAGATTTCCACACCATACTTAACCTTTCTCTACATTCGTAATTTTTATAAATTTTGAATTTTAGAAAATATATTTTCTACAGTCGACAAAATTCAATTAAATGTCAGTCAGAGTTAATTAATTTTATACATGGTTATATGAAAAACAAATTTTGTTTCGTCAATCCGATTTAACAAATGAAGAAAAAAGTTAAAATTTATAAGCAATGTTTCTGCTGTAAGAATTCACTGCTTGAAAAACGACACTGAGTACATACTTTTAAACACAGAGCTACACGGATGAGTATTTAGGCCAGGCTTTTTGATTTGGAGCGATGTTCTATTTCTAAAGTCTTTGCAATTAATAATAATGATAACAAAATAACCATCATTTAAATTTCATCATTATTTATATTAAAGAAATAATGCAATAAAATTTAAGAATTGTAGAAAATATATAAGAAACGTTTATCGCCAACGCCACCTATAAAATGCAAAACTGAGTATCGTAAGTGATGATATTTAATGGTATTTTATTTACAAATCACGTAACTTTTAAAAATATTAAATAAATATTTGTAGAGCAATATATAAAATATATCTAGATATAACATTTCATTCAATATTTCGCAAAATTATGATAATCTGATCTTCATAAACAATAAAACTTTAGTACTAAATTCATATCGAACTATTTAAAGTATAAAACTTCCTATAGTATTTTAACAATAATTTTAAATATGTTTTATTGCAAATATAAACGCTTATCATTGACTCAATCTCTCTGAAACAGCAATTTTTCTATGTAGAATCTAGATATTCATTGTGTAAATACTTGAATCAGAAAATTGTGAGTTGAAGTATAACGTTGGTTTATCGTTATAACATTATTTTTACAAATCAAACTATTTACTACAAAGCAGAAGAGAGAAACATGAAGGTAATAATTTGGTTGGGAGATGATAAAATTTAAAACATAAAAATCTCTATAAACCTAAGCAAGATCCAATTAAAATACGAAGGAGAGAAAAATAAATATGTTAAAAAGTATAGAAATGAAAAAGTCGAGGGGTGGGTATATAATAATAATATACTAGCATATATAAAATTGTTTGCACACGCGCGCCTCGGCAATATAAGCAGCAGCAGCAGCAGCGGCACACGAGCTGGCGTTACGTTCGCGCGCAGTATATACCTAGCTGTAGTAGTGTGTCTCATTGCCTTCGTATCTGCTCTCTAGCTGTCTCTCTCTTTCGACTCTTTCTACGCCTCGCTCCTTCTCCCTTGCTCTCGCTGACTATTTTTTGCCTCCTTCCTCGCGCTCTCGCTCCCTCTCGCTCGCTCTTTTATTCTCCGCCTAGCAGCAGAGAGAGAGGGGCTCTCTGTCTTTTTGGTTCTCCCTCTCTCTCCCTCCGGCTGGCTCGTCGACTCGCTCCGTCTCCGTCTTCCTTTCCGCGGCACATATTTAGCCGAGTCAGACTCTACGCTCACTCGCGCAAGCCAGGCGCGTCCGTGATGGCCATAGCGGTATGTGTGCGTCGACGGGCGAGTGTGTTGGAGAGCCGACGTTATATAGCTGCTGTGCTAGCTTCCTCCTCTCTCCCCCTCGCTCGATCGGGGACTGTATAGCTGCGTAGCTGCTTTCTTAGTACGGCCGCACTGCAGATTTCTGTCGCGCCGACCGAGTTGCAGGCGAAAAACGTAACACTTTGCAACAAGTTTAAAATCTAGCCGTCGGAAAATTCTACTTATTTTTAAGGCGAGAAGCTCTTGATCGATGCAATGGGTATAATAAGGGCGAATATGTCGGGATGCGGATGAAAGTATTTGAAAACGTAGAGTGCGCAGCCGAGGAAGGAAAATGTAATAACAAGATAAAATGCTATTTTCGTATATGATATAGAGGTCAGAGGAGGCATATTGGCGAGTGGGAAATAATTTTGTCTTTGTAACATGGCTGGTTTTTTCGTTTGCGCGCTCCGCAGACGGCGAGCAGCGACGGGCACACGCGTCCGTGGGGCGTGGGACGACGTATATTCGCCGCTATTTTTGACTGTGCGCGAACGGCTGTTTTCTCCGTCCTCTGCTCGGCGTCCCGCTCCCGTGTTTTTCGGCCGCGCGCGCGTTAGCATGTGGAATGGGCCGCTGCGTCCGCATGCAGGGCGGCGGCGCGCGCGCGAACCTAACCCCAAAAAGGCGAGGCGCGGGGCCCGCCGAGGGCTGCTCCGGGCCGCTGTCGCGAAAAGCTGCGGCCCGGCCCCTGCGGCGCGTAGTTTTCCGCGCCG
This sequence comes from Torymus tubicola, assembly GCA_035583055.1. Lineage (NCBI taxonomy): Eukaryota > Metazoa > Arthropoda > Insecta > Hymenoptera > Torymidae > Torymus > Torymus tubicola. The sequence continues at coordinate 37,121,678 of JAWWEQ010000010.1, forward strand.
CCGCGGCAAAAATCGTTGCCCGGCCGCGGGCCGCTTAGGCTGCTCGGGCTGTGGGCGGCGTTGGCGCGCGCGGCAGCTCGCCGGCCAGCCTGGGCTGCCGGGCCTGTGGCTCGAGCGCGCACACGCGCGCAGCCTGTGCGCCCGGACTCGTCGGCTCTCGGCCGCTCCGCTCGGCACACCAGCACCAGCCGCACACACTCAGCCGAGCGAGCGAGAGAGCCAGCCCGAGCTGCTGCTATATGCTGCCTCCGCTCTCTCTCTCTACCCATTTATTTTTGAAAAATTTAACGGCGCGCTTTTATTTATTATTATGAGAGACGACTGAACAATTTCTACACAATTTTCACCGTAATTTTTTGAGACTATTCTTTTTTTACAAGATCGATTTTTCGGCTTTTAGAGCTATTTTCTCTATTCCCTTCTTTTATATTATACAATAATATAATAAATTCGATAGATTTTCATTATGCTCCTTGATAGCAATTTTAATCGTTATCAATACCTAATATTTTCTTTACTTTTAAATGCAGTCAAGCTTATTTTATCGCAATTTTCCTTTGTTTGGAATTCCAAATCACTTTAATCAAACTTTAATAGAACGTACATAATACTTTTTTTAAAGTAATTTTTCACCTTTAATTTACTACTTTTCCAAAATACAAGTGATTTTTAATTAATGCAAGTGTAAGTATCAGTTATATTTTAATGATATATTCATTAAATGGAAATGATTAGTTTAGATACAGTATATGCACTTGCAGCGTGTAAATTCTAATACGTTTTTATCTAATAAACATTTTTCTTTTATTCCACGTTTCTGAATTAAATCAATACTAATATAATTACTCTCTTAGTTTTAGTTGTAAAATAAATATATCAGTTTTTAACGTCTTTTTTTATTGTAATTTGATTCCACAAGTCAAAATAATTATCTTGAACGAAGTATATATGTTCAAAATAAGATATTTACGATATAGAAAGAAATAAAAAATTTTTACATTACGAATATAATTATAATAATCAGAGTTGTTGAAAAATCAGTATCCATGATATGTAAAATCAAACTTGAGAAATAATTTGTTCTACTTGAAGCAAGCAAAACTGAATATATTTTTGGAACATCAATATAATCCTTCAATGTTATTTCAATATTTTTCAAACTGAAAAATAGAATAAATTTCTTTGTATATTTTGAAATATTTGAAAAGATATAAAAATTAAAAAACCTCAAGAAAGTATATGTTTATATTAAAATTGATAATTGAGAAAGATCATCTGTGGAATCAATATTTTACGGGGAAGGCGATGAAAAAAATTATATGTTGTAATTAAATACTTTTAAATAAAGCCAAATCCTATAGGCCTAATATGATAAACGTGTTTTATTGCAACAAGATTATTTTCGACCAGAGATCAAAGAAGTCAGATTTCTTGTATATATTGTTTTAAATTTTAAATATTGAATGAATTCTAAACTTTTCACAATTTAACAAAAGATTCTTTATTTTGTAGTGTTCAATAAAAACTGGTATGAGTATATGGAACTTCTGTTTTCACAACATAATGGTTATTTATTCATACACTCACATACTTACGTGCACACATATAATGTATGTGCGCACGCACACCCGCGTGCGCAGGTGTGTTTGTATAATTATTTAATTTGGATAAAAATAACTATTCACGTAAATCGTACAACTTGACCCTTTTTCTTACTTTTACATATGAATGTAACAATTTATTTTATAAATTAGATTTTTCTAAACTATTTGAAGTCACTTCCACAACATTATTCAAATTATATATATGTATTATTTTTTATTCAAAATACCTATAGGTATTATAATTATTAATCCTTTCAGATAATTAAGACTAATTTGTTTATTATAAGTTACACACATTTTATTAATTTGGGAATATTAATTTATTTCACTTATTTAATTCATGAAAGCGATAGATTCCCTTCATATCATTATATATGATTCAGAACACCTAAGTTTTATAGAAGCTAAGTTTGTTTCATATAAGTCAAAAGATTAATATTATATAGTTAACACAATGATTTAAGAATTTCGTTTTACAAAAAGATACATTTTTGAAGAATTCTACGTATTCAATTGCTTCACTAATTTCTCTCAATTTTTTTGGTAAAAAAGGATAGAAAAAGAGTGGAAAATAGGACACGGCGCATAACAGAGTAGCCGGTAATACGTCGTATAATTACTATGTAGTGCATTTGGCGCAGTCGAAAAAGAAAGATAAACTAGTGAGGCATAGAAAACAAGAAAGAAAGAGAAGAACAGATAGACAACTAAAGAGAATACTGAAAACGTAAATGAAACGCAGTATAGATCATTATAAGAAGAAAAATGAAAAACTAAATTCAGTATACTTTTTCATACTTACACGAACAGTATTGAAATTGTTCCTAAGATATATATATATATATATAAAATATTAAAATTTACTGATAAATAGAAATATTTTTATGAAATTCATCTATGTTTGAATTTAAATTATTTCGACTAAGAGATTGAAACTGTACTAAAAACTTTCTACTTCTCAACTCCACTGTTGTGCAATTCTTTTTTTTTTTTTTTTTTAATATTACTAGATGGAGAAAAAATTCTAAAATTTAGTTTTTATAAATAAATTTATTATTGTCCCAAATATCTGAAACACATTTAACAATGTCAATAATAATTCTTACGTTTTAAAATAGTAATTTTGAAACATTTTAGACAAAATTACGAAATCAATTAAATTACTTCAAAATTTATAAGAATTTTAAAAGAAAAAATTTTAGATGGTGATTGTTTCTCGGTAGTAGTATGCAAAAAAGTAAACTTTCATAAATAAATAGTAAAATTAATAATAAAAAATATGTTTTCTGTTACAAGTTGCAAGTTACTTTTTGAATGTTATTATTTTCGGAAAATAAAATCTTAAAAACGATCATTACATTTTTCTCGATGAACTAATTCTAACAAAAATTTATATATATCTGACTAGGAGAGGGTCAGACCTCCGGATCACAGATTTTGCTCAAACTTTGAGATATGTTTTTGGATATGATAGTTTATGTATTATGAAAATACATTAAAATAGACATGCTCTAGTTTCCATTGATTTATAAGCGTTTTTTTTTACGCTTAACTTTAAACTATCACAACTTTGGATAGATTCAATATTTTTCAATTCTGAAAAATGCAACAAAAATTTGGCACTATAGTTTTAATTTCATTGTTTACAATTGTATATATGCTTTATCTAAACTAAATAATAGACAAATAGAAACGAGCAATTTTTGCAATATTTCCTCAAAATGCAACTAAAAATGTCGATAACTCGAGCTTATCGAATCGTTAGAGTCTAATATTCCATCTTACATCATATTTTGATATCCAAAAACATATCTTAAAGTTTCAGCAAAATCCGTGATCCGGAGGTCTGACCTTCTCCTAGTGAGTGTATACATTTATTTTTATTCATGATTTGTTTTAGATCTGAAAATGTTTAGTTATATTAGACTAAACAAATACAATAAATTTGTATATTTACTCTTTAAGTTGCACTGGTAGAAATTTTAGTTGATCCTAGCTTTAAATTAACTAGATTTTCAGAACATGGTTAATTTATAGTTAAAATGAGTCAGGAAACTTGGTATGTAGATACTCATTTAACTTTAAATATGGCTATTGTTAACAACAAATTACTGATTGTTTAGCCAATCTTTAAAAGTTTTGAATTTGATTTCTTGATATTATCAGGATAGAAAAGAGAATATTGTTATGTCGTACTAGTATACGAATTCAATATGTCTTAATTTCCTTCTTTCGCAGGGTTATGGAGATCATTGCTTGCAAGCAATCATCTCTCTTCTTCTATTATTTTGAAAATATGTAATTCGTGAATATACGTTAAAAATTCAATGTCTGAAGAAAAATTAATATCTTCAAAGCTTGTCGCATTCTTAAAAATTCAATTAATTCATAGTAAGGCTATTAGTTTTCTTCAAAAATTTGGAGATTTGAAATTTTAAAGCATTAGAGCTTCGCACAATAACTTTGAAGATTGAATATTAGGAATTTAAAAGATATGAAAATGTCATAGTTATCGGATACCTTTTGTTAAATAATAAAATAGCTACAACAGCTTAGGTAAGCGGTGAATTATAACTTGGTATCAGGATGATACTAAATATTTTTGATACTTAATATTAGCACGGTCATTCTAAAACCAATAAAATAATATACTTGTAAACTAAGAAAAAAGTAAATTATTTTTTGTGGAAAAAAGTAATAAAAATATTTTTCAGTAATAAGTGGTAGTACATAAGATGTGCTCATTAAAATGGAGTTTTTACGGAAGCTTGAATATATGTTTGTCAGGAAAGATCGCGAAGGCGGCTTTGCATCCACGTGCATCTTTGCTCCTCCCCCAGAAAGGCAGGGTGCGCGCGCTTTCAAGCCCTTTCCCCTACGCCCCATTGACGCGTCCGACGTTCAATCGAGTCGTCGCATCGTCTCCACTCGAAAACGTATATTTCCACGATTCGCTCACTGGCGTGTATATATGAAGCCCCCTACTCCGCATCCATCGCACGTTGCTATACGAGCGCGCCAACTTTCCATCGTTCTCTCAATCAGCTGTGTACTTTCTCGCCGGCGGAAGGCACATGGCTTTTTCTTCCTGCTGTAGTACTATATGTCAACGTGTAGCTTATAGCTCTAAGAAATTTTTTTTATCCAAGCTTGCGTGCAGTCTCCGCAAACCTGCGCGGCTGAATTTTTCCTTTTCCTTGCCTTTTCCACATAGAATGAAATAAATTATTACTTGAAAGAAAAATAATTAAATTTTAAACATGTTATTCAATGCGCTGCGGATTACAGTGATAATCAACCCTGCAATACATTTATTAGCATTGTAAATAGCTTGTACTGGCGATGTATGTTTAAAGATTACTATGGGAAGTATTGTATAGTATTTGTTTAATTAACCATTATCCAAAAAACGATCGATATTCTAAACAAATTCGTGAATACGTAATAACATTTGCATAACCGCATAATTAACTCGTGCCCAAATCAGCACACGCTATACCTACGTGATATCACTTTTAAAATTTAATAATTAAGAGTATATCCTGCTACACTTTACCTTTACAGAAGCTGAAGTAAAGATCACATAATTGGTGGAACGCAAGAGAAGCAAGTTTTTTTATAACGGAGAAAAGCACCAACGTCTATACCGAAATATTGAAGTGTTGCTAAAATGAAGGAAGTTGTTTCGCAATTATTTACAAGATTTGGTATAGATATATACATAACCCGTGAATAATGCAAGGCTGATCGAATAAAGTTGAGCTCGAGTTTTGAAAAGACAATATTTGCGGAAAAGCATAAAAAAGGGATATGAATGAAAGTGTGTCATCGACTCGGCGCCGAAGGAAAACAAACAGAGACGCGGAGCACAACACTCGAAGCGCATGCACTCGTAACGAGCGAGCGCGAGCCTACTCCGCTAGAATACCTGTGCATAGAAGCGGAAAAGCGAAATCGATCGCACGTGACTGTGTAATCTAAAATCAGCTGATTCAAGTCCGTTCATTCATGTCCCCAGCGGGGCACCCGCATGCGAGTGCTCACTTCTCTCTCTCTCCCTTCCTCTCGCTATATACTCTCTCGGCTCGGCGTCCCTCCTCGTGAAAAGAAGCCGTCATCGGCTTAATCGGCGCGCGGCCTTCGGGTGTCGATCGGCCGCGGAAAAGCCGAAGCTTCCGCGGTCACTGCCGCCGCCGCCGCCAATTTTCTCGGCACCGCAGCCTTGGACTAGAGCGTTCGCACACACAGTGGCTCTCCTCGTTATGCAAGCCAAGTTTACAAACCTCGCAATTAACTCGCGCCCAAGCGGCGTTTTAATCATTTTAAGTGGCCACTCACCTCTCCTCATCGCCTCGTCGTTTAGTCGCTCCATTGTCGCCAGCGTGTGCAGTGCGTGTGTGTCTGCACGACGCTCACACGGGCACCTGCCACCCAGTCTCTCTCTCTCTCTCTCTCTCTCTCTCTCTCTCTCTCTCTCTCTGTTACTCTCAGGGCCCGAGAGCTTATCTTTTATCGTGCCGAATTAGACGGAGATAATTTACTATGTACGTTCGCCGTCAATGGGCCGCACGTGCCGCTTACGACTTCTCGCCTTTCATCTATCTTTCTGTTTGTTTTTCACGCAGATAACAAGTGTCACATGTAGCTTGGACAAATGTAAACACAGCTCCTCGATGTGTTCCTTTAGTTTTACGACTGACGTGCGTGGGGCAGAAGCATAGCTACTTTGTATTGATATCATGCTTGATGCAAGATCGGATTACCTGATAAGCGAAAATTAATATAGGCCGAAAACCAAACATTTTGCAGGTATAACAAAAAGTCGCACCCATTAACATGCCAGCAATTTCACTTTCTGCATTTCTCTGTCCCTTTCGCTCTTTCATTTTCCCGTCTGTTTTTTTCAGCCGAGCAGACACGTACGAATGCGCCAAGGAATTACGATTGACTCTCACTGCTTCGCATCTGGCTGACAATCGACATTCATACCGAAAATCGCGCTACTACCTTTATGTAAACGTGCTCCTCGTTGTTTGCAAATTTAAATCCAATTGACACTACGTTTCTTTTCAATTTGTTATAGATAGTGAAAATGTTTACTAAAACGGTCTTATGAGAGGTTCCTGTATTTTTAAAACTTTTTAATCGAGAGGAAATTAATTGTTTCATATATATTACCATTGAAAGTCTGCATAAATAAACGTCATTAGATGCGTGTATTAGGGAATATTGGACCATTACTATTTTGGTTGATTTTAAAAACAAGTGGTAAGAATGATGACGTCTATTGGAACTCTGGACAAAATAATGCTCCAAAAAAGAGTCAAGGAACAAGATCAATTCAGTCTTGCTCGGACGCGAGAGCAAACTTTGTAGCACATAATCTGTCATAGTATAACGCACTTTGTTAGTTTAATTAATTATAAGTATTTACTGACTCTGTAGAGATATGTAGATTATTATTGTTACTCAAGTTTTGATTACTCAATAAAGCTGAAGTGTATGGGAAAAGGTCGTTATACCGTGTCGATAACCGCGGTGTTCTTACCTAATACGTGCGCGTCCGCATAAGTAATCATACGGTATCGGAGATTCGAACTGGTCTGCGCACGTATATAGGATGGGGAGGTACACACGTATATATACGTGCGATTTCCGATCGATCAGCCGCGGCAGGCAGCGCGACTATACGCCGAGGCGCGCAGGCGCGTGTATATGCATTGGCTCGTTTGTTTTGCAAATGCGACACTTTGATCGGCCGGCCCGCGCACTCACGCCTATATTGCCGGCGGCTTTTAACGAGTAGTCATAAGGAGAGCCGACGATTGATTTAGATTCGCGCACGGTTGCCTCTATGTAATACAATTTGTGTTTCTTTTGTTTTTTCCCTCTCACACCATAGACTGTGACGTTCGCCAAGCTATAGTTGATAAGTGGCGTTGGAAAAAAGCTGTGTTTTGACCAATTTCCAACTTGATAGACTTGTATAGCATAACAATTGTCCACTTTGAAAAACGATCTAAGAAAAATTAGTTTCTTTGATAATTCGTAAGAGAAAATTTTTATACTATATATAGTAAAGATGATATAATAATAGCAATTTTTACTATAGATCATAGTATAGTTTTTATTAAAATGTTAGTCTGTCTCATATGGTCTACTATAGAAAATGAAAAACTTTTACCATTCCTGATTTACCAAAGTGACTGATACTACAAAAATAAATAGTAATAAGATGTTTTTAAACTGATACTGTTTCATAACTGATTAAAAAACGTGTGTAATTATTCATTGACGAAAATAAAAGTAACAAATTTTATATCCACAAATGATGCAATAAATTATAACATATAAGTTCGAGGAAGTCGAGCAATATACTGTATTGTACTACTACGGTATACCATTACGGTACATGTAGAAATGTCAAAATTTTTCAGAAGATTTTTTACATTTGTTTTGATGGATTGCTGCACTATCAGCGTCAAATAGTATTATTGTCAAATAGTAATATTTGGCTGCCGCGTGGTTTACAAAGCTTTCCGCAAGAAAAAAAATGTTTCATCATTAAAATCCATAAGCCTAAGCAAAACATAAAAAAGCAGAAAGCTTTGGTAAAATCCACTCATCAGCCAGCCTCGAATTCCTTTGGCTGCAAGTCCCGGTGGTTTACCCTCCGATAGACAGAGCTGCACTTGCAGGTACATGTGTGTAACGCGTGTGTGTAGACCGCAAGAGAATTCAGAACGAGCGCCGTCATTAAGATTTTACGACCCTCGAGGAATGATGTACGGGGTCATTCTACTCGCGTTCATTCAGTAAACGCGCCCATAGCGGTTCGCCGGCCAGATAGGAGTCGCGCACGCGCCACGAAACTTGTTTGTCATTTCCATTGTGTATATAGACGCGTGAGGGATTCGCCGATTACTTCGTTTTCGTCACGCGCCGGCTTTTTTCTCCCTGGCGCGTCACGCGCGTGAGCGCTAAAAACCTGCGAGAGCATCGACTGAATGGGGCGATATTTATTAGCGTAATAAACACCTTTGCACGCTTCGCTGCAGTTGTATACAGTCGGCATTCTAAAAACGTGCTGTTTGTTTCGGTTTTCAGAGTCGACCGAGTTCATTCACGAGCAATGTCGTAAGTGAGCTATCCCGTGTTTATTGACTTCATTCAAGGAGAATGCATACCAGCACTCGAATATAGAGAATCTTTATTACGCTAATAAACATTGGCTAGTTGTGTGTGTGTGTGTGTGTGTGTCAGTAAATGAAAATAATGTAAATAAAAGGACAAGAAACGCAAAGTTGGTATAAGAATTGCTTATTGAAATTCATTCAATTTGACTCGACGAATACTTTTTCGCCATCTTCGTTGATAGAGGATAGAAAGAGGGAAAAATACGAAGAAGCCATGTAATTGGTGAATGTGCATGTAGTTGAACAGTCATTTAGCGCATCGTAAAAGCAAATCACCTGACGTGGTAATCGATGCCAATCAGCGGACCATCCTATTAGGTGATTATTTATAAAACTGTGTTTGAATAATTGATTGCCGTATGGGGAAAATGGTCGTTTCTTGTACCAGCAGCAGCAGCAATGCCTGTGTGCAATAGCATAATTAGCAAAGTGCACGAAAAGGAAGGGCTAAAAAAGCAACCGGTCGTTAAACTTTGGCGCAGGGCCTGAGCGCGAGAGCTGCTTGTGTCGGGAATGGAGACATAGTCGAGGCAGAACATAACAACATCGTCGCAGGAGCTCGTGTTCCTGCAGGCATCGGGCAGGCATCAGGCAGGCATCAGGCAGGCAGGCAGCAGGCAAGCAGGTGGCGCGAGGCGGCGGGGGGAGCAGGAGCGCGCGCGAGAGTCTGGCTGATCGCGGCACGCGCGGCTCTCTGCTCTCGGCTCTGTCAGTAAGGCTTCGCTCCACGGCCGGCCAGCAGCGCGCGGCCGCTCCTCTCTCTCTTCGCGCCACATGCGCCTGCATTTCCCTCCCCCTGCGAGCTACTCCTCTCTTTTCTCCTCTAATCCGCCTCTCCCCTAGGTAGAGCCGCCTCTCCGGAGACTCGCCCTGCCGGCAGCGAGCGTCGGGGGATTTATGTGGGTTCCGCGGGAGCGCGACAGGCCCCGGAGGAAGAGAAAGGCCCGGACTGGTAGCACCGCCGACCCTGCCTCCTCGGAGCCCGGGCGCAGGAGGAGCGCGACCCCCGGCTGGACGCGGGCGGGATGCTGTCGCCGTCAGCCGAGCAGTGATGTGGTTCGACCTTGGCCAGGTGAGTTTCGCCCTCTAGAGTACACGCAGGAGCAGCCGGCGGTGTTTACCGGCACGCGCGCCACGTCAGGTTTGACGCGTGCCAGCCTCGTGCTCTGTAGTTTGAATTCGAAGCGATCCCGCCTTTCCTTGGGGGCTGCCCGCGCGCGCGCGAGGGGCTGAGAGGGATCGCGTAATAGAGCCGCCTATACAGAGTCGCGCGCGACTCGCGTCACCGCGCCGGCAGCGGTGAAAAGAGGGAGCGAGATGCTCGTATACTTATATATCGACCGCACTGCGATGCCCGAGCGAGAGGGAGAGAGAGACAGCTGAGGAGAGAGCTGCATCGACTATCTATACATAGTACCGAGTATATGCGAGACCCTTCCACGCTCTTTTCGCCATCTGCGCCAAAATAAAATTCTCGCACTTTCCGAGGAAGGACTTTGGCGAACGGAGCCGTTTCGCTAAACGACAATGAAATTGTTTAAAAGGAGCGAGAAACGCGATGATTAACGCATCGGCTTTAGTCGATGAATATTGCAAGAGCGCGGCAGCGTAAAAGGGGCGCGTGCGCACGCGCTTATATGCGCCGCTATATCGAGCGAGCGGGAGAGAGACAGCGAGTGGGCGCGGGGGGAGGGACGTATACTCCCTTTGCTCGTGCGACAGAGACAGAATACATAAACACATACACATATAGCTAGTGCCGACCTAACCTCGCCTGACTCGCGCAGCCTCGGGTAACGCTGATACTATATATTGCTGCTGTTGGTGAGAGCAACTGCGGAGTGCGCTGTATATATATATATATATATATATATAGCTATATGCCGAGAATATATGTATGTATATATTAAGGAGGGGAGGTAGCGGCGCAGCGCGCAGGGTTATGACCAATCATCAAGGGGACAGCGTAGCCATGGTTACCGGCACGACAACAACTGCCGCCGTTGATGCCAAGGGGCTGTTTTTTAAGACGCGACTGCGCGCACTTTTTTTTATAAACCTCATATGTATACGTTTTTAGACCTGTCAAGGTTGGACCTCGCTTGTTTTTTGGCTTTTCGTCGCTCGATAAGAATCCTTCTCCTCTGTATACGCCTTCCAGCTCTATACGCGTGCAAGGGTGGCGATCGATTTTTCCCCGCAGTTATATACGTGTGTAAAACGCGGCAGAATGTAAGAGCGAAGTAGGCCACGCAGTTTAATCAATCTATAAATACTGCATGGTAAAAACCGAGCCTTCTAGAAAACCTGGATAGCGCTTAAATTTCAGCTCGCCGCATATATAGATCTATATTGAATATAGGGGATTATACATCGATGGCTCGCCGAATCTACGCTTTGCAAGCGCGCGGCATAATTAAGCGGGCAATCTATTTGCGTTGGTCTTCGGAAAAGTCACTTTCTGGAGCGCTTCTCGCGCAAATCTCGTGATCGTAGCCGATTCTGGCGTTGTACGCGTATATATGCGCGCATTGCGACTCGGCGGCGGGCGAGCGCTAGGTCATCGGGAACTTCTATCTTTATCCATCAGGAGCGCGCATAGCTCGCGGGGCGCCCGCCAGCGCCGGCACTCTGCTTTCTTCTGACCGCTGCAATTTGCCTTTTTCCATTTTTTATACCATAGTTTTCATGAAAGTTTTTTGCCCTTTTACAGTGTCACTTACATATTTTTACTGCATTTGAGATGGCTTTTTTTCTTTCTTACGCGAAGATTATTTTCTATGAGATTGAATTTTTATAAGAAATTCAAACCGCTACAGTCTCAAAAATTCTTTCCACGGTATATAACTAATTCTACACAGATTGCGATTTATACTTGAGACGGTCTTCGTAATTGCGTAAAAAAGAGCATAATAATAGATGTTATGCAATCCGTAGGCGTCACACATGAAGAGAAAAAAAAACAAAGATTCCCCAATCTACTTGTTGTAATTATAAAAATTTTTCGTAATTATAGAGCGGCTCATTGCTTGTCAAGAATTAAAAACATTTTTTTAAAGTCTCTACTTTGTAAAAATTTAATTTAATGATGTCAAAAAGGGAAATTGTCAAAATGTATGAGTAACGCGAACTTGAACGACGTGCAAATATAGAGGAAATTCTGTACATAGCTTATACTCGTCTGATTTGGTTAAATGGCTGTTGGCCAGAATTAAATGAAACATACAAAGTAATGGATGAGGATTAAATACTCTAATGATTTATCGAGGCGAATAAGGTTTGGGGGAATGTTTAGAATTTGATGTCAGCGGTAATAAAGTCTCGAGCATTGTGGAAAATTACGTAAGAGATAGCCGAGATGCAAAGCTCTTTGCCGGTCGCATTAAAAGGCATCGATCGCTGGGTCCGGGCGATCGCTTATCAGCTGACGGCCGAGTTCAAAGCTAAAAGTCACGTATAGACACAGCAGCTTGGCCTTAAAAGCCAGGCGAGCTCGATTAATGAGGGAGAGGGGCGCTAGACACGCCGAGTTAATCGGCTGCGCGCGTACACATGTGAGCTCGGGTAACCGTCGTAATAACAGCATGCGCGCGAACTCTATAAACGTGCACGTGCGTGCCATTGACCCATCGCGGCGCTAAACTCTTTTCCTCTCCTCCGCCTCTTTTATCTGCAATAAACGCCGGCTCACGTATGTATGCGCCGCACACGTGCTTTACGCACACACGGCCGCAAGACGCCGGCAGCCCGGGCATTTACGTATACAAGCGAGCGAGCGAGTTATCGATACGCGATCAGTCAATAGACCGAGCCGAGTCGCGTGGCCATTCATAAACGCCGCGCGCTGCGCATATATGTAGCGAAGAGCGAGAGAGAAAGAGAGGCGAAAAAAGAGCACGTGGAACGCAAAGCGGAGCACAACAATGCGCGCGTCGCGACGATTGCTGCTCCGCCGCCGCCGCCGCCGCCTCGGACGTTACGCGCGCACGATTTACGCTACGCTCGCCGCACACATTTCACCTGGTTTTACGAGAGCGCACGTGTACCGCCTGTGTTTACGTTCGCAAGCGCATCCCTCGCCTATTACGTCATCTGCGTGTTTTTCGGTTCCATGACCTTATTTATAGGCGCTACTGCGCTTTTTGTTTCGTGTTTTCACGCGACATTTTACGGCCCGCAGTATCACAGCCGAATTATCCGTTCAACCGTCTATGACGTAACTGATCGCTTCGATCTTTCTCTCCTTACGTGCTAAATATTCATATTTCCCAATAAACTAGCAAACATTTATTTTCTTTTTTTGACTTTGACGAGTATCAGACAATCAACAACAATGGTATCGTAATTAAGAAAAAATCTTGTTTTCTCTAAGATTATATATTTATTTGTTAATATTTTTTTGAGGAAAAAAATATAGACTAAATAGTTCCCGCTTTATAAGTAAGGATTTACAAAACTATTTTTAGTATTACTAGAGCTATATATATACCAATTCCAGGCATTTATAGGTAAAATGGATAATTATATATTAACGTGTACATACGTTATAAACAAATTTAAAATCGCAAGTGTCGTCGGTAACTAATTTTCACTCAGTCGAGATAATTACATGACTGCAATCAACAAAAACAAATATGTCGGGGTCAAAGTACGACTTTACCGAGCTAAGTATTTATGTATAAATTCTAAATTTCTGTGTTTATTCATTTTTAGAACATATTAAGGTTGACTATGTCATACGAATATTTTAAGTACTTATTGTTACAATAACAAGAATAAGAATATATTTTCTATTTAGGCAGTATTTATAGAAAATATATTCTTTTTATCTATATCGGGCAAAACGAGCAAAGAAAATGGATATCCTTTTTAATTTATTTATAGATAATACATGTAGTTTTGAAACGTAATGTGATTTAAATTTTTTTATCTTCACAGATTTATGTTATTAGCTATAGTATTTATTATAAGATGAACCGAACAAGGTGATACGAATACTCAAAAAAAAGTATCATTTGTTAATGATACAAATATTAACATTTGATCGTTGTCCTACCAAAATGTAGCTGTAGATCTAATTTTTTTGATTACATCGTTTTATCGAACAATTTTCGAATTGAACGAAATTGTCATTTTCATTAAACATTCTTTATAAATTAATTTTTCTAATTAAAAGTGGTATATTTAATTTGTGAAGTCTCGAGTTAATTTTTACCAGATAAAGATTTATTATGTTACTATACTACTATAAAAATGTTATGAATTATAAATAGACGCCTAAAGATAAAAGTAAAATTAATAAATGCTACACAAAACAATGAAAATTTACATTCTTAATGTATAAGAATATACACGAGTTAACGTTCACGATATTTTGTAACAAATTCCTTCGCGAAACGCTACCTATAACGTTCATACACCGAAAAAAGGACGAAATCCGGAAACGCTTGATTACGAAAAAAAGTGAAGCGCGTGGGGGGAAGAGCGGCGACTGCATGCGTGTAACACGAACGAAAAGCACGTGGTATCGGCTTATGCAATTCATTGTTTTGTTTACGATTCGCGAGAGACGCATGCGGCTGGCTCGCTCGATTAAAAGTCCATCGGGCATGCGACTCTGCATATATACCCGCGAGCTATAACGCATAAAGCGACGGGAGAGAGAGATGGCGTGCATTACACAGCTGCTGCTGCATTTCAATTCTTCCATTTACGTGAATGTGTCGGATTAGCAGTGACGTCTTTTCTCGCAACTATTTTTCTCCGACACGTACTGTACAACACCGGTACTGTAAGAAAAGATCTTTTGCTTCCGTTATATTATTGAAATAGTGTCATTCGAATAGTCGAAAAATTATTAATAATGCAATTCGTCGAGAACTGCAGCGAGGAGACATAGAGCACGTAAAATTCGACGAGGCTCCTTGGCACGGTAAAAAAGAATATCGAATCCTGTCGTGTCGGCCGTTTCTCTCTTGGTTGGCGTGCGCTGCCGTAACGGTAAACAGCCCACCGCTCGAGCTCTACGCTCCGTACGGGACCGTTATATACGCGCATAGACACCGTACGGAGAGAAACTCGCGCAGCGCGTGCAACGGGGAAAGCATCGCTCGACGAGACGCGAGTGTAACTCTCTCGCAGCACAAAAGGGAGACGCGGAGGTGAGTGCGTAGGCGCGCAACTCGCTCGCTTTATCGGCGCTATGATGGAGGGGAAAGAGAGAAAGATGTGTATTGCACAATGCGCGTAATAAGTGGAAGCGAGACCGAGAGGCGCCGGTAATTTTCATGCCTCTCGCATTTCAATGGCACGCCGAGAGTTCGATCCCCCTGGAGAGAGCGAGAGAGAGGGCACGAAAACAACCTGCTGCGACGACGCAGTTGGCTCTCTTCCTTCCTTCCTTCCCTCTCAGATGGATGTTGCCCGGCCTCCCTCTCTCTCCCACCTATATAGGTATGTGGGTCGTAAAGCAAGCCGCGCGCGCGCGCTTTTTCCCTTTTTACTCCGTAATGGGATGAAGGGGAGGCCGAGCCGACAACAATGCCCCTTGTGTATACCACGTGGATGTACACACAGAGAGCGTGGCGCGTGCCTCGAATTAGGCCTCAGCAGAGCTGCACGGAATATCGGAGGGATAATCAGTTTAAGTGCGCGTCAATTATGGAATTTCGGTGGCCGGGCAGATTATAGGGATCGGCCGAGCGGCTCTAATTTCTCTATTTGCACTTTCTTCTCTCGGTACAGGCCGCAGCCAGGCTCTTTTAATTGTAGCCGCAAATCGGCCCCCTCGTAAGCGGCCGTTTTCACGCCTCCGGCGCAGCCGCCCGGGTGCCTGCAGTTTGCGGACTTTCTCTCTCCCCTGCTCATGCACTTCTCGCTCCGAATAATGAAGCAGAGCGAATATATGCTGGGCTGGCTGGCGCGTGCCACCGCTGCGGTCGGCGTGCACACGTCGTCGTGCCTGTCTTGGCGGGCCCTCGGAAAACAGGTGCGTATACTCGCACTAGCTGCCATTGACTGGGAGAGCCGCACTGACACACTGCTCGCGCCAGCCAAGCCGCAAAGAAGACACGCGCTGCCGGCGCCGACATTCGATCCGCTCTCGTTTTCTCCCGTTACCGGGCCCGTCGGATTCCCCGCTGCCGACTTTCCCGCCCTGACCTTAACCCCACGTGCCGCGATTCCATGTCTGCTCTCTTCCTTGCCTTGACAATTGCTAGTATACCAACTGTTGGCAGTCCAGAGCACGACTTTCAGAAATTCGTCTTCCCATTACAAAGTACAGTTGATACCGATGCACGTGACTCCGCTCCGGTCGGCATTTGCATAATCAAATATTCGCCTCACTCTAGCCGGCATAATCATCGGACGAGCGATACTAGAGATAGAGCTATAGAACGGGGAGCCGGCGCGGTAATTGATACGCTCCGCTGCGGGCTGGCAGTTATTAAGGATTGTCAAGCGGCGCGGCGATTTCTCATGCGCACGCACGTAACAGTGCATTGGAACTCGTCATTTGGTCATCGACTTCTCTCGCTCAATGCCAAACAGATGCACTTGGCCGAGCCTGTCCCCACTGTCGCTGACGCGTGCAACGTTCAGCGGATCTCTTCGGAGCACGGATATAATTAGAGAAATTCGCGCACATTAGGCGCGAGCGACTGCGAGGAGATCCGCCTCGTCAGCTCGCAGCGCGGCTCTCGTCACGTGTTTTCGCATACGAGGAGCGCGCGAGCACGTGGCTCGCTCTCCATTTATCGCGTACGTGAGCACATCGCGCATACACAAAGAGCGGGGCACAAGAAGCAACAGCTGACGCGCGCTCCGTGTACATACATATATACATCGCTGGCTGTCCTCTCCTTTAACGCAGCTCCTATATATACGCGCGCGTATACTCCTCCCTTTGCGATCGATTTTCCCGCTCGTAAAGCATTGTTTAGGCTAAAGCGAATGCGCCGCGTCTCTCTCTCTTTCTCTCTCTCTCGGGTAAACGTCCGATGCGCCGCGCTCGGCACGGATGATTTGACCGTGAAAAGTGCGCGCGCGGGAGCCGCAGCGATCGATATCGGCGATATCGCGCGCGCGAGGCAAAGCAGCGCGTACACACAGGTGTACACATAACGCGGGAGATGACGTACAGGGAGGAAAGAGCCGATGGGTTTCGCCGTGACGTAGGTTTTACGTTACGCCACAGCAGTCCGTCGCACGAGGGAGAGAGCGAGAGCGCGCGTGATGTGTGTGTAAAGAGACGATTTCGAAGGCGTCAATGAGCGCGCAGGCGAGGACTATAAATACGCGTTAGCGTACGCGCGGATTAGCGAGCGGTAGACTTGTTGTACTAAGAATATGATCTGCGTAATGGACGTGTACGTGATCGTGGGCAGGTCATTAAGCGCTAGTCTGCGCTCTTCACTCAATTTTCTCCACGTTGCAATGCTTGTGACGTCGACTTTCCAGTCGGTACATTACGGTGAGATGACTTTTCAGCGATCGTGCTTCCTCAATGAGTTAGCCATTATTTGCATATATAGGTATTGCGTTTGATCTTACTAGAGTAATAAGTGTTGTTATTCTTGAATAAAAGAATAATTAGAACGAGCCATGCATAATTCGCTCGCGTAGCGCGTTACGTATTCATACTTGTGCTAAAGGCTACAGCTGCGGCAGTTCTTCCTATAGCCGCACCTGATTGCGAGCTACATAAAAGCTATGAAAAAATCATGCTTGTGGGCGGGAGCGAGGTTTGCAGCAGTGCTCGCGATGCAAAATTCATCGCGCGACTGAGCGTCGAAACGTCGACTGCGCTCTCCTAACGTTCGGCCTCCCCCACTTCTATCTCTCTCTATGCACATATCGAACGCATCGATCGAGACCCTGCGACGAACTACAGCCGCGACGATGAGTCGCATGAACGTGACCGCGCAAAAAGTGGTATAGCGAGCGTGAGGCTTTTATGAAGCCATTTGTCGTCGATAATGTCGTTGCACGGCTCGCTCGTTATACATGGATGAATGCGGGATTTCTAACGACTTTTCCGCTAGCTGGTCGCTTTCAGCATGCTTATGGGGAAACCTATACATACATATACTCATTCGGATCTAATCTGATCTGCAGTTATGTCACGCCTCTCATTTCATTTAACATCTAATACATCCCGACATTCTTCAGATCGGTAATTGAAGAAACAAAAAAACTGTTAGTGTTTACGTATCAAGTTGCTTATTAAAATAAGAAAACAAAACTAATTATATAAGTTATCGCACCGCAGGTTTGACAAGTAGTGCAGGTGCTATACCTCGGTCAACAATCATCAAAGTTAATCTTTTAAAAGTGACGCGCAAAAAAGCACTTGTGTGACAGGAAGGATCAGTAACATGTATGCTGCAAATATGACTGATTTTCCAATCATCAAGTGCTTTTGGATACTATGTACTTTGATTGATTTTTAAATGATCAGTACTTAAAGGGGGTTGCTCCGTTTGTTCTCTTCGAGTATATTTATAGCGTGATCAGTTACTTAGATTTTAGATTAATATCTAACAAACTCAGTTCAAGATGTAAAATAATAGAGTTTCGGTATCTAAGCATATGGAATATAGCCCAGATATCCAAAGCGAAATTATTCCAGTACATCGGAGCATCCCCGATTGGATTTTCCTACTTACGATTTATCTCACGTGGTTTGCCTGTAAGGTCTATCCGCTTAGAGGCATAATTCTGAGGAAATAGGACGGAGTGGATTATTATTTGGTAGAACTAAAAGGTTATAAAGAATAGGTAAATATATATGTAAGCGAAAAAGAGGAAAAAAGGTGCACGTAAAGATAAAGTTAACGGAAAATCTTAATTAAACATATGAGTGCCTAAAAAATATAAAAATTTTGCTTGTAAATTATTAAAAATCTCGAGAATCATTTTTACTTGTTTATAAAAGAAATAAGTTGAACGGTTTTCATATTCACCACACCTACTAGAGAGCCGGTAGTCAGATTTTTTTGTTTGGCTCTGGCCATTAATTTCATTTTTCGCCCGTTCTCTTTTTCAATAGAAAATGTACTCTATTTTGACTTAATTTTTTTTTTCTAATCTTGCTTGAAGAAGCATATAAAAGATTTCAACGGAATTACCTCCAGATACCTTAATTAGAATTTGTTTCTGGCCTTTCGTTTTAGTACAAGATGCGATTCCTGAGAAATTATCCGAAATAGATTACTTCTGAAAAGTAGCATTTACAGTACAGAATGTCGTCGTGAGATTTTCCGAGTTGTAATTGAAAGTTAAAAGGCAAAGAATAGGGAGTTTGTTGATAAAAAGAAATATTTGCGCAGCGCGGAGAGTATAGCTGCGCGACCGCGAAAGTTCCGCTACGTCATGTAAACAGCAGCAGTAGCAGCAGTTGGAGGGGCACGTGGAAATCGCCGGGCGTACGCCCGCGGCATTTTTAAAAGGCTCGCGCAGCTGAACGCCGCCGGCCTGTATACACATAGACACTTATATATATATACAGCGGCACTCGAGCTCGCGACGCTAGCGAATTCTAATCTCGAGGGTCCAAGCGCGCGGAGCACGCGGCTGCTGCGCGTGTAGGTATATACGTGTGTGCATCGACGAGGAGGCTCGTGAATGAAGCCCATTTGTGTATGCGCGACAACAGGTGACACACGAGTCTTTGCTCTCTTACGTGTACTACGTTTGCCCTCTTTCCCGCGCGCTCACGCGGCAATGCTAGAACAAACACGAGCCGGAGGGAGGGGAGAACGAGGGGGAGGCGCACACGTGCACCTTCAGCTGAATTACATGCGGCCGAAGGAGAAGAGACGATTGTTGATCTTTCGTATTTAAAATCAACACCCGCTTATTGACCCTGCAAATATGGCAATCTTTATCGGAAGATGCGCCTCGTGTCTTTCCTCGATGTCAAATAATTTTTTATTTACGACTGCGTAATTCCACACAGATTTACCCATTGTACACACGCTGCCGTCTTCATAACCTGCTCTCTTTTTCAGGTACGTCGATCTTTCGCTACGCGTCTTTCTGGAGCAGTGCCGTATCCGTAAGTTCAAGTTTATTTATTTGTGCGAAATGTATATAAAAAGCCGAAGTGAAGCGACAGCCACGTGGCAGAGTGGCGGTGTGTATGTGTGTGCTTCCCGCTTGCATAATGTATGCACACAATACGAAAGGCGCGCTGGGAAGGGTATTCATCTCTCCCCGAGAGAGACACACACACACAGTGCTCGCGAGTCCTTTTCATTCATCTCTCTTTCTCTGGCTCTCCCTCGGTGTCCCACGTGCGCGTCTATCAATCGGCGTGAGGCGCGTGTGGGCGCCTCTCCTCCAGCGCTCCGTGTGCGACGCGATTTCGCGCAAAAGGAGTGCCGCCAAGAGGGGGGAAAGGCCGCAGAAGTATTCTCGCCCTTCATCCCCTCCTCCGTGTGCTGCGAGGCGCCTCAAGAAATGCTTCGGCCGGCCGCGATCTCCTCTCGCGGAGATCACGTGCCGCGCATAAGTTAGATTCCCACTAGCGGGCTTTCGGCGCCGGCGGCACGTGCCTCCGCGCATCGCTCCCTCTCGCTCGCTGCCGACTTTGCCTATCTGCATCGGCACCGGCTACTTGCTCTCTTCTATATACACTCGCTCCGATTCCACGGATATCCCCCGCGATGCGCAGTCGGTTCTCGAGAGTGTCAGTAGCCGCGCGGCGCTCGCACGTGACGGATTACACACACGCATACTCTCTCCTCTCGACTGCTTTTTCTACGAGCACTTTCCATTTATTCTCTTTTCCCCTCTCTCAGCTCCCGCATTGTGTACTTTTTGCAGTCGTTGTTTAGCCGGCATTCGAAGAAACGCGATTCTACTTGGCTTTATATAATTGTATTGTATAGAGCTACGCGTAACGAAAAAATGGAGGTCGAAATTCGCTGCTCTGCGAAGCATAAAAGAATTCGCCTGACGCACGAGAGGAGAGGGAAATCTGGCATTACGCGGTCGGAGAGAACAGAGACGACGAGGCAGATAGTAAACACGCCGACAATGTGTCGCTCGCGCGCTCGCGTTTAAGTATATACATACGGGGATCCGCGTGACAAACTGATCGCCACGTGCTCTAGGGCTTCCCCCGAACAGCCAGGCCAGCCGGCACTCGTCGTGCAGTATATATACACCTTATACTTACGCTGCGCGTTGCGAGAAAATAGGCGCTCCGGAGCACTACCAACGTTTCTTTTTCCCTCTACCGATTATGTCATTCTTCTTTTTTCCGTTCACCACGAGTGAGCAATAATTTTAAACTGTTGGAAAAAATCTTTCATAACAAACAAGAACGTGTACCGACGGCTATTGATGATTTCGACTATTTACGTAGGAAATCAGCTGAGAGGATCGGACCGAGAAGGTTTATCAGACGCGAGAATTCTTTAAATGGAGCGCGTGGGCACGCGCGAGCGAGATTGTAAGGAGGGGGGAAAACGTACTACGACGAAAAGCGCGCGCGCGCGTGCACACACACGTTTACCCCGGCGATATAAGCGCATTCCAGGCGCGGCCTTCGCGCTGACAACACGCGCGAGCGCGCCGCTCGCTACTTACAATGCGAGTGCGGAGAGATAACTTTGCACTACACTCACTGTTGTACGCAGACGTCTCTTTATCCCGCAGAGTTGATGTGTCGCGAATTGTCGTGGTGGACAAAGTAGCGGCTTACTTTTTTTCAATTAATCTCTGTATCGATTCATGAATATTCCTGTCCGGCATGCGGATATTTACACTAAATGTTCGATTTTTAAATATAATTTTATTCTGCGTTATATATCAGAAATTTGCGGCACTCTCGTATAAATACACATTTTCAGTAATATAAGAATGTTATCCTACAAACAAATTATATATATATATATATAATTCTTAAATGTAGAATAATGCATGTTATTATTAGTTTGCATAACAACTATTATTTCGATAAAAATTATTACACTCGGTCTGATCATTTTTCCTATGTATATCCAATTACATTATACCAGACAAGCTCATTGTGTGTAAGTTAACGTATAACAAAATGTTTACTCTGGAAAAATGGAGATAGTAATTTATTCAAACAAAAAAGTAAACAACCAAAGGATATATATATAGATTATCGATATAAATATTATAAACTTTTGAGTGATACAAAGCAAGAGATTGTTATCAGAACATCATAAAGTTTTATTAAACCCTTTGACTGGCAGAATTTTTGTAACTTTTCGTGCTAAAACTGGTAGTCACAAAAACTCAGTCTAATTATGGGAAAACTATATTTTTAGGGGTTTTTGGGGTCACTTAATTCATTTCAAAGGTTATTTGAATTTTTGTGATTCTGATGTCAGATTTGGATTCAGCAGCCTCAAAAACTGTAGTGTACCAAGTTTCGTCCAAATTTATTGAAAATTATCAAAATTATTTAAATATGTGCATATATGATACACTACCAGTTAAGGGGTTAATATACTTGATACCTTAAAAATTAAAACAACTTTATGTTTGAAAATATAAAATAGTCTTTCCTTCTTAGAATTTACGCGAGCATACTATAACGTAATGAAAAATGTCTGCACTCGTTATTAATGAGTAATTCAATGAATTATTGGCAAATGAACGAAGGAGGTTCAGTTTATTCATAAAATTAAAACTCCATCATTTTCCAATAATTAATCAATTAGCATGAGTATTAAGCAAATAATATAAAAGTTGCTGCGTATAAATAAAAAAAAGAGAAGCATCGAGAGAAAAAGGTCAAAAGGGAAGGCGTATATTGTAGGAGGCAGCTATAGGTATAGGCTGGCTCGCTTTCTACGCAGACACACAGCGTGGGATTCGTCGAGCGACTCCTCGACTCACCTACCTACGCCTCTCCCGTACACACACACATACACATATACGCATACAAGCACTCGGGCACATACACACCCTCGCCCATGTAATCAACTCTCCACGTGCGGAGCTTCAGTGGCCGCCGGCGGGAGGCAGCACTGTCTAGCTTTACACGTATACGTTGCACAACTCCTATCTACTACCTACTACTACTACTACTACTATTACTACTACTACTACTACTACTACTACTACTACTACTACTGCGAAGCACACAACGACGCGGCACGCGCGTGGTATTCCTCTCTCGCCCCCTCTTCCTTCTCCTCCGGAAATTCCATGCTCTCCTCATCTATATACGTGCGTGCGTATACTCGGGAACGTGTGTATGTATATACTGTGGGTGTGTGCGCGAGTTAGAGATAAACTCGTCTCTCGACGTGGAGCGCGTGTACGACTTGCTCTCTCTCTCGTACTCCCACGCAATGCGCGCTCCTCATTTTCTCTCCCCGCCCTCTTTCTCCTCTTATTTCTCTTCTCCGTTCATGAGGAAGCAGCCTCTCTTTCTCTCCCTGCGCTACGCTAACTGTATACACGGGACAAAATACACTCAAATTTGCAGTTGACTTTGTCGCTGTTCCTCCGAGCTGAATAAATACATAGAATATAGCACTCTTTTTCAATATTATTCAGCTTTTTTACCACGGTGTTCAAATTTTCTTTTCAGCGTTATATGTCGAGATACTTGGTCCGTAAATTGCAGATTGCGTAATCCTTTTTTGCCAATACATGTTATACAGCTTATACTTCGCTGCTCGCCTAGCTGGAGTTGCTTCGATACAACGATTTTGTTTAATTCCTGCTTATCTGTGGATATTAAAAAATTAACTTATTATCGATATGACGAAATTTTGTGAGATAAGAAAGTGGATAGAATCGAACAACAATTGTTTGAGAAAAGCCTTGCAACGGCTAAGATCAGAAACGTATATGAATTCCGTTACGAAACGCGATCCCGCGGGCAGGGAAAAATAAATTTGTAATACTTATGTAATTCATATTCCATTTCTCTGGCTTACATGCTCGCGCGGCAAGCTCCTCCAGCAGCTGGTAAATTGTCTTTCGTTTTCTGCGGGTGCGCTCGTAATATTTCCTCCCCCGATTTTCCCGCTTTTCCTCGCTCTTTCTCTCGTAACGCAATTTTCGCGCGATCGTACAGGAGAGAGCTTTCGGTCCCCGAGCGCCTGGAAGAAAGGAGCCGCGTGGAAGCAGGAGGAGGGGGGGGGGGGAGGCGAGAGAGCCCTGAGATTACGCAATGACGGCGTGATGACGTAGGTGAGTTGGTGGAATATCGCGCGCATATAGCGACTGTTGCGATCTTTGCTAGCCGGTTGACTTGATGGTTAACCCTAAAATGTGTAGGAGCGACCAGGGCACGATGGTCCTACCGGGTAAAACGGACAGCTGCTATATCTCGTATACAGATCTGTGGCTCCGAGGCATAACCACATAAGCCACTTTTCAAGTTTCTAAGAGTTCAAACTTACATGTGAGATCGGAAGAAACGAGAAGAGTGGCGACACTTGATTAGTTAGTTGACATATTTATAACCCATAGTTACATGGTGATATGAGCAGGTTATGCATTTTCTGATATGTTAAAAACTCAAAAAAGTACGGACTGATGTCGTTATACCGGGAATTGTGAACTTACTAATAGTGATGTCCTCGCTTATTTTGATGCATATTTTTTAATTTAATTATGAAACGGATCAGTAAATTTTAAAATTAGCAATTGTTTAACGAATTCTTATTACTTAATCAAGAATATTTCTATTTTCTTGACATTTCTGTAAAATTTATGACCATTTGGCATACTATACATGTTAAATAGCGCGGACGGTCGCAGTCTAATATTGTAAATTTTAAAAATGTTTATAATTTGAAAGGGGATATAGAAATTTTTTAAATAAACAGGTAAATAAATAAAAGCCACCACAATCATAGTCAATTAAAATAGATAAAATAAATTGCAACTACGAAAAACGAAAAAAAATGATGGACTTATGTTATTATGTCGAGCACAAAAGCTGGAAAATGGACTTAAGTAGTTACGTTTTGGGTTAAGGGCAATATTTTTGTTACTATTGATAGTATTAAATAAAAAAAAATGCCTATTTGAAGATATACAATCGGAGGTTTTACCCATTTTTAACAAAAGTGGACTTATATGGTTATGTCTCAGAGCCACAGATATATATTTATGTAGAATATTGATATCGCAAGTATAAATACTAAATGTTACCAGTGACTAATTCTGAGTTCTTTCTGTGTATTTTAAACATTCTGCGTATTTAAGACATAGTAGTTTTATTTTTTATATCTTGATAAGTATTTTATTGTATATAACGGATAATGAGTCAGAAAAAATGTGTACCCTTATGTGGCCTTTCTGGTTAATACATATTGCTCCAAAACATGATATAATTCGGAATAATAAGATAATTTATTTTTTTTTCTTTTACCTTTTGTTTACAAATCTGCATGAACATATATAATCATACTATATGTAAAAGTAAATGTTTACAAGCAAGTATAGTCATACGCGACTATATATATATATATATATATATTTATATATATATATATATATATATATACATGCTCATATATGGAAATGTATAATACTTTTGTACTTGTAGATCATCATTTCGTATATGACCGTGCGTGGATATATGAATGTGTAGAGATGTAATTATGTGTGTGTGAGCGAGTGTATAAAAGATTCATTCATCCATAGTTATACTTGATAATATACCAACAAGTATATTTATATAGACTAAAATCTACGTATAATTTGTAATAAACATATATGACTATATCTATTTAAATTATTCACGTCCGTCATCAGTCACATATAATACATATAGTTGTATATGATGATATCGTCGCTCCCTACGAAGACTAGCACATCTCAAATTCCCCGCGAAGACTAGCACATCTCAACTTTCCCGTGAAGACTAGCACATTTCACGCTTTTCCCGCGAAGACTAGCATTTCAGATCCCAACGAAGATTAACACATTTTACGCTCTTCCCACGGAGACTAACACATTTCGCGCTCCTATAGAATTTTCGATAATTTGTGCAAATCAAAGGGTATATAAGAATATTTGCGTACAAAAAAATCTCATTGTGTCTAATTAATATGTATGTTAATTCCCCCATTGATTTAATAAGTAAAATTCAAAGTGAATATTACTTTGAATCTTGTTTTAAAAAATCAATGGAGACAACATATACATGTTAATTAGACACATCCAAACTTTTTTGTACGGAAATATTCTTATATGCCCTTTGATTTTAATAAATATTATAAAGTTATAAGCGCGAAAGATGCTAGTTTTCGCGGGAGAATCTGAAATGTACTAGTCTTCGTACGGAGCGACGATATATGCTCGTATACTATAGGTAAACAAACATTTATTTTTATACCAAATATGGTCAATATATATTTTTAGGCACGACCGCCCTGGGAGGGCCTTATATATTCACTAGAGCAAAAATGATGTTTATGGATTATTTCGATGAATTTTAAATGGATCTTAATGAAATTTTGCCCAAACATTTGCCTAATTGTAAGGAGGATCCAGTATCAAGAGATATCCACAATAAAACAAAAATTCCAGTAAAAATAAAAATCGTGAAAAGTTATAAAAAATAAATTTTCAGCACATGTCCAATACATTTATCCGATAAAATATAAGTATCTCCTCAGTAATGCGGTCGTGTCTTTAATGTAAAAACGAAGTTTTTACACATGCCCCCTGTAGTTACGTATAGTTATAGTATATGTTCATGCATATATAAATCATGCATTCCCGTGTTAAGCTACAAATCTAGAATAGTCTATTTTTATCCTATCTAAATATATTAGCTATTACTACGAAAATGTAGTGATGGAATTTTCTCTTTGTTATTATAAATAAAAGTAAAATATATTTAAGGTTAATGAAAGTTTTCTTTATATATTTTTTATTTACTTTTTCCTTAACATGTTTGTTTTACCGGTTCTTTCCTAACTCTTGCTCTATGGTCATCATCTCTAATAAAAAAAGTCATAACCGGATGTTGCGAAGCCAATATAAACGTTATGTGATTGGCTCATGTAGTGCGCATGCGTCCAAGTCAGGAAGTCGAAACGTCTTCTAGGTTAGGGCGCGCAACGCGCACTGTTCAAATCTCTAGTACGATAAAAAGCCCATTTGTATTCGTTAAATGTTATTTGAAATAACAGCAAAGTTCAAAGATTATTATTTGTATTTAATTTGTCTTAGAATTGGATTTGTGCGATATGCTTTTGTAATGTTGTGATACTACTTAAAGAGCCTGCGTAAGCTGTGTAACCGTGATAAAAATAAAAATATTTATTGATCATACGTTATTAATATTGTTGAAAAAAAAGAAAAAGTAAGACATGAATATTGAAATTCTTAATTTCAAATTAGTTAGTTTCGTAATTATTATTTTTTTTATTTTAATTTATACTGGACCTATGTACAGGTAGCTGTGACTACCTCTGTAGCATGCCTGCTGCATCAGACATAAAATTGATGTATTGATGGAGCAGAAACGTGTAATACTATATGTACTACTCTAGTAAATAAATATCTAAATATCTAAATACCGGTCCCGCGTCTTTCTGGATGCACTTTCAAGATCCCCCGTGTTGCTTATGGTTGCGTAGCCTGGTGACTTTTACGCAACGTAGTTCGCGTCGAATAAGCTTTCGAGTATTATAGTTACAGTGCAAAATTGTGTTACGCGACAAAAAGGTTTGTGTAAACAGAGATTTGCTGATGGTGTATAACTAAAAGATCTGATCACGTCAACCAATAATATTGTATAGTATCCGCTGTTATTAGTCTATGTTCGAATGATCTACGTAAGAAAACGTTTAATGTTTAAAATTTGTTTGAACATGTTTTTATTGGTCACAGAAAACAATGACCTATGTTATAAATCTCGAACCGAAATAATCAAGTTCCCTTTTTGCAAAAAAGAAGGAAAAATTCATTATTCAAAGGCTGGAGGGACAATGGAAAGCTGCACTCGATTCCGAATGCTCGAATAAGAAGATCAATACTCTCATTAGTCAGCTTTGAAGAACAAAAATCATCTCTCCTTCCATCTGGCTGAGCACATAGCCAGCCGCACGCACGTGTACCTGCGTCATGGAGTGCCAGCACAAATGTGCGCGAGGTTGGCGCAGGTGCGTGTGTGTTCCTTTGATATAAAACGACTTTGCGGTGTACCGCGCGATGCACTTGGCGACCTGCGGGATCGTTACGGTGCCGAGATTTGCGCAAAATGTTGAAAAAGGAAAACGGCCCATGAAAAAGAAGGCCAAGAGTGTGTATATTTTCGCTCGACAAAACAGTTACAGAGCGATGAGTAAGTTTATCGGCGAAAAGGGTGCGATTTTAGGCTGCGTGGCAATTAGCGACCGGACACGCAGAGTCGCGCGATTTCGGTGTGCAGTGCAGAATCAGTTGCCGAGGAAAAATCAATGATTACAAGATAGAAAATGCAGTGCAAAGCGCAGCTCCGGCTCTCTCTATGATTAGCGCACGAGTTGAATTTATCCGCGCGCACAGCGTAATGAGGGGAAAAGGAGAGGCCTCCCTCGCGATTGTAGGCCGTAATAGAGTAAAGCTCGAAAAAAATCGCTCTATATTTCGCGCGGGAGGCTCCTGTGCTTTGCGTGTGCGAGGGCGGGCGGAGGGGTGGCTGGGGGTGAGCCGAGTCAGCGAGTCAGCGAGCGGTGGGGCTCTAATGTGGGACATTGGCGCCACGGTGGCGGCGACGCGAACCCCCGGCCACGTGCGCCCGCTATCGAACGGCCCGGCTCCCACCCCCTCGATGTATACGCACCTATATACGTATATATACATGCGCCATCCCACCCCGCCTCGCTCTATTCCATTTTCCCCCTCCCGCCCGCGAGGCTCCCCTGCATATACCTATATAGAGCTCTCTACCCCCTGCCACCCTCCGCCCGTCCGCGCGCTATATCTATATACACGTCTATGTACGCAAGCGTGGGCTTTCACCCTCCGTGTGCCTGTATATTTCAGCGCGAGCTCGGCGCGCGTATATAGCTGCATATATACGTGTGTACGTGCATGTGCTCTGTGCTTGTGTGGGTGCGCGTGTTTGTCGAGCAGAGGGAGGGAGAGAGAGAGAGATAAAGTGGATTGAGAGAAAAAAGGAGGGTGGCGTTATACGTGCGTGTATATATGGAAAAAAAACGTCGAGAGAGGAGGAAACGTCGCGGATTCGATGGAAATTATGCCGTGTTTTCAGCGCGCGTCGCTGTGCCGTCGTCGACGAGTGACTTTATGTTATTGTCACCACCTGTGAATAGCGCGATGAGTGACGAAGGCGCGCCGGGAGGTAGACCGGTTTTCCCTCTCTCTCTCTCGCTCTCTCCGCTCTTTTCTTAATTGCTGCACGTATATATGACACTTGGTCTCCTGCGGGCTTCGAGACACTGGTTTGTTTTCCGTTGTCTGTACACACGCGCGAGTGCGCGGGCTATTGTGTAACCTCCGGCACTGCCAGAGTAGGATTCTCTAATTAACTGACGTCGATTTGACGATATTGTAATGTAGACGTCGCAGCGACGACTCTGCGGATTTGTAATGCATCCGCAGCCAGAGTGGCAATTAATTAATACCTCAAGTGCGACTCGTTCCCTTTATTGCGCCGGCTTTATTTTACCACGAGCATGTGTGTTTTGAAAGCTATAAATAAACACGGGATGACGTGAATTCATTATTAATATACAGAGTAACATTTCGATAATCATTGCTGTATAATATCTATAAGATGAACTTGTTCGAAAAAATAATTTTGTTTGTCAACTCCTTTATTTTTTCGTCGTCGTGGCGGTGGTAAAATGCGCGAGTTTCGATCGTCCTCCTCCTCCTCCTCCTCCTTCTTTCTTCCCCACACGCTCCACCCTCGACCCTCCGACGCACGTGGCAACCTTTTTCCGTGTTATCCACGCTTTCAATCTTTTCCCCGTGCTGGTGCTCTCGTTCTTTTTTTCGACGATTCGTATTTCCTATTAAGCTCAACTTTTCTTCGATTGTAGGTGAGTTTCCCGCGCTTCAATTTTCACCGTGCATCGGGCTATCTATTCCCGACACGGTAAAGCATATAGGAGGCGATTTACATAGAATGTTTGACTTTTTAATCAAATATTTTACTTATATTTATCGTAAATTATACCGCTCGTAAAAATGATAACCGGGAATTGTTTATATTTTAATTAACTGAATGACTGAAAACTGTATTCCGCATCTATTTGATGGTTACAAATTAATACGAAAAATTTTTAGAATTTTCACTTTACATTTAACTTACAATATAATAGTTTTGATTTTAAAAAAATGCATTTTTTATGAACACAGTGGCTATCAAATATAGATAATATTATAGTAGGATCTACAATATACACCGTAATTAGTGTCTCATATTTCAGACAACCTACTCTATAGGAGATTAAAGAACGGGTAACGCTTTCTATATACCTTCTGGTACCCGTAACTCCGCCCAGTAGTTAGACTATAAGGTGCATGACTTTTAAGAGGATTGTCGCCGAAAAATAGACCTGAAAGTCCGTTCGGTAATTTAGGAGAAATGCAAAAATTCGGTTTTAAGTATAATTCTGTGGCTTCAAGGCATAACCACATAAGTCCACTTTTTAGTTTCTGAGAAAAATGGTTTTCAATGTTCAAACTTATTCGTAAGATCGGAATAAACGAGATAGGCCGCCATACTGTACTAATCAATTATCACATTTAAAACAAACATTTACATGGTGGTATGACCAGGTTATGCATTTTCAGCTTCATGAAAAGTCGAAAAAGTATGAAGTTATATCGTTATGCCGGGGACTTGGACTTCTCTAATAGTCCTGTTCTCGGTTATTTTTCGATCATTGTCGTTAATTTAATTATGAATTCTAATCAAAATTAACAATTAATCAAGGAATAGTTATGTTGAAAATAATATAACTTGAATACAACTTGGATTCGCGATAAATTAAAAAGCATTTTTTTTTATTTCGCAAAAGAATAGGTATTATGAACTATAACTTTCAAAATTCTCACGTTTATGCACTTAACTTTTGCAAAATTATACATTTTATCTAGTTATTGTGTATATTTTATATGAAATAATTTTTATATTCAATTAGGTTGGATGAAATAAATCATTGCTGGATTTAGGTTGTTATGTCGCGCACTAAATTTGAAAAATGGACTTATGTTGTTACGTTTTCCGCATATCGTAGCTTTAGGGCAATATTTTAGCTACTACTGGCAGTTTTAAGTGAAAGAGACCCATTTAAAGATACTGAATCCAAGGTTTTCCCGATTTTCAAAAAAATGGACTTATGTCTTTATGCTTCGGGGCCAGAGAATTATAGTCTAAATAATATTCCAACATATTCAAAAGAGAAATTGGATGAAGAGTCGATCCCGAATACACAGTGCATGGTGTATTGGTATAACAAAGTCGCACGAGCACGAGAGAGATAAAAAAAGTCGCGTGAAATCGAGCGGTCCCGAATAAAGGATTCATAGCGAATATATCGGAGAGAGAGGGAGTGGGAGGAACGCGCAAGCGGATTTTACCGAGTCCTCCTCTGGCGCTGCTCGTAATTAAATATGCCGGCAGGTAGTCAAATATAGAAGCGAATCGATGATTAGCGCGGCGGGCCGATCGATCGACGCTCCCCCCGGCTCGGATCCTGGCTCCCTCGGTCCAGAATAAGGACGAGATAGAACGAGCGCTCGGCGCGCGCGCACCGACTTCCTCCCCTCTACCGCCACCCCGTAGGACTATCGATCCTGCCGAGTGCTCGAGCATCGAGCGAGCGAGCGCGCGCACGAATATTTAAACGCAAGCGTGCTCTATTTTTGCCCCCTTCGCTCCCGTTCCCCGCCCTCTCGTTTCGATCCTTTTTTCGACGCTCGCGCGCTTCATTTTTTCTCACCCCCGTCGCTCCGTTATGCGTGTGTTTCTCTCTCACAGCGCGAACGCGCTTTTTCCCTCTGGCCCGTGCTTCGTTAATGTGATTGACTTTTTTTTTGGATCGGACCTCGGCAAATCCTTAGCCCTTTTTCGATCGGCTCAACTTGTACAGAGGGAGATATATATATATAGAGAGAGAGAGAGAGAGAGAAAGAGAGTTTCATATTTATTTTAGAAAATTCAACCTTTAAAATATCTATAAAGTTAATTAATCCGCTTGATAATGCACCTGACTGTGACACATTTAATTTTAGCAAAATAATTATTGAACCAACTCTTATCAACGTGTCAGGGCCAACAGGGGAAAATCCAATGGACTTTGTATAGTTAAAATTCAGCCTCATTCGCGCGGCACGAAAAACTAATTAGCGATGAAATTGGTAAAAAATTACGGGGAAAATCCGTTCTGCCCGTTCATGAACTCTCCAATTTCGCGATTTACTTCGACTACACATATATATTGACCGCGTCGAAAGTTTTCCTTTGCGCCACGGCACGCGTACTTTCCCACGTGCCTGTACAACAGCCATCTAACGTCGAATCAGCTGGTCCCTCGGCGACGCGGAGCTTACGAATTCGTGGAATTTTCGAATAAAAAAGAAGTAAGTAGTCACAAAACACAAATACACGCTCGGCGAACTTGAAGATTGCGCCCGGCAGCAGAGACACGTCCGCTCGCGCGCGCATGCAAGTGCAAGGGTATTCGGCATCTCTCTCTCTCTTTTGCTCCTCGGCCTTTCTCCCTCTCCCTCGTATTCGCCTCACCGCACGCGCGCTGCATCGGTGGAATTTTTGAGAGAGAAAGACGCAGCGAGCGCACACGCGGAGGAGAAGAGAGGACATGCTTCGCAAACCAGTTTCGCGCAAGGAGGAGTGAAAGAGAGAAGGAATGCTCCTGCATACACACGCGCGCTCTCTCGCCCGCTTTTTATCGCTCCCCCGAGCTGTCTCTATACGCATGATATTATCGTTTTGTCACGAGACGTGCGGCGTGTGCTGCAGCCTCGGCGTTTCTTTCGGCCCGTTTGCAGTTCCCGCCAATAACGGAGCTTACGGCGTTTCCGTAGATCGCTAGCTCGTATGCCGAATTATCACTCGCCGCGCACTGTTTGATCTTTTTGTTTATTTTGCAAATCGTTATTTGTGAGAGGTACTGATCATATAGAAAGAAAGGTGTAGAGCTATTGACTCGGAGCAAAGAAGTGCGCGGCGGTGAAAAAGGAGCGAGTAGGTGGCGTGCACGTTTGCGCGTAATACATGCAAATCA
This sequence comes from Torymus tubicola, assembly GCA_035583055.1. NCBI lineage: Eukaryota > Metazoa > Arthropoda > Insecta > Hymenoptera > Torymidae > Torymus > Torymus tubicola. Next base: position 37,154,702 of record JAWWEQ010000010.1, read on the forward strand.
GCTGGCGCGTGCGGTAAATATTTGGCAGGCGTCAGTTCGCCTCGAAACGCACCCGCAAGTGTCCGATTGGGCCGGTTCTAGAGCTTTAACGCGGCGTTCACCTTCGGACGATATACTCGTTTTTCCTTCTTTCGCAGATCGGAGCGTCGTCGTGGCGCGCGCAGAGCGCAGATAAGGCCTATCGCGTGGGGAAAACACGTCCACGCGCCGGGAGAGCCGTCAAGTCAAGTGTATCTGTCTGTTTGCGCTTGCGTGTTCTCTTGTTTCTCGCTGCTCTCTGTGTGTGCGTGCGCGTGTATAGCAAGTATTTGCGCCGAGGCCGGGCAGCCCCGTGCACGACTCTCGTTTTTTTCCTTTTTGTTCCGCGCGCTAATGACCGATTGACGAGCGCTTTATTGCTTTTGTCCTGTTAATTTTATTGCCGGGATATTTTTTGGTAGCTACCTGCTTATCACATTTATAACAATCATCTTATTTATTCCTTTAACTGCGCGTTAATCTGTTTCATTTTTCTCTCAATTTCTCATATCCTGCACTAAAACTCGCGCGTTTAAATGATCAGTACTTGTATCGTCTATTAACAACAATTTACGACTCATATATCAAAAAATTTCTTAAAACAAATTTAGTGTTTTGTATACTTTAATAGTGTAACGCACATGTCATTGTTTTGGAAATGTAAATGTGGATGTAATGTGAAAATAAATTATTAAGAGCAAGTAATTAATTAAGTGCCTGTCAATTGAGGCGTTAACATGAAATTCACACCCTCCAGCCACTCATCGTTTGCCCCTGAAATAAAAGCGAAAACTCACGTCAAAACATTCATTCATCTATTTAGCTTCGCCTAAAAAAAAGAGGCGTCCCAAGGAGAGAAACAACGCGGCACTCTATATACGAGCCCGAAATCGTAAACAAACGGCGCGTCAAAGCGAGAGAGCGAGACTGAGATTAGCATCTCGTTTGGATTAGAATTTTCGGCGGTCGCGTGTCTGAGGCTGCGCCGCGGGACAGCGTGAGAGAGGCAATGTGAGAGGGAGTGAGAGAGAGTGCCAGGCGACCACCGCTTAATTGGCGATTACCGCAGTACAGATGCTCCTTTAATTGCCGGCACGATACACTCGGGGACCCGCAGCGCTCTCGTGCTGTCTATCTCTCTCTCTCTCTCTCTCGCTCTCACTCTCTTCGCCGCGTGATAATCGCTCATGCCGGACTGGACGTGGGCTCGCGCGTCTCTCTTGTACCTATGTAAACTTGGAACACGCGTGCGGCCGCGAATAGCTTTGATTCCAAACTGGGTTACTATTGACAAGTTGACTTTTTATTTCACTGATATTCTTCCTTTCTTTTTTTCAGATTATAGTATCGTATATGAATTATATAATTTTTTCTCAATTGATTTTCTAGGGTATTACATAAATTGCACTGAGAGAAAAATATTGTTATAGTTAACAGTTAACATAATATTTTCGATTTTGGGTCAATTATACCAACTTCTGTAGGCAAAAATGCTATTGTTACGGCAAATATATGAGCGTATTTAAGCCAAATAGCTCGTATAATAACTATTAACATATGACATATTATATTTTATATATATATATATATATTAACTTTTAACATATGACCAATTCACATGAATATACTCTCATTTGACAGTCACAATAACATTTTAAATTTAAAAATAATACTTTTTAGGCTAGAAAAACTACGAGGCGTAATGAAATGAAATTTTATTAATTTATTTACAATTAATTAAATTATTCATATTTAATTTTTCCCATAATATTCTAAAAAAAGTACAAAAAAAAAAGCAGTTTTATTAAACTGAGACCCAATAGTGGGTTTGTTTTTATTATTAAACGAAAGGATAAATTATACTTGATTAGAAAAAATATATAGGTTACATCTGGATAAAGACAAAGCCAGATTTACAAAAACCTATTATTCTCTCTTTCTTTCTTACAAAGTTCTTTATCTGTCTTTGTCTACGGAACTCGGCTTGACACGTACACGGTGCTTCGTGTAGAGAGGCACTTTTATAACTATAAACTTCATATGTTAACTATTAACATATCGAATATTTGGAATAAAATGTGCATTGTATCTAGAAGATTGTACTATAATTAACGTAAATAAATTACACAATCTTCATTAAAATATTGGCTAATTTTAATGCTATTGTGTATACACGTTAACAATAAAGATATTTTTCTCTCAGTGTGCAATTGAAGAGTAAAGAGAGAATATACCGTAAATCTCGGCTAGTGGCAACGGTATTGCAGGCATAACGAAAGCATCGAATGAATCGAAGCACCTACACACACAGAGAGCACCTTTCAACCGCCCACGTTACTGCGCGCGTATTACGCCGCAAAAAGATAGCAGTATAAGCTTGGAGAAGCCAGGATAACGAATTTTTCCCCTCAGCTTTCTACGGAAAATAATAATATCGCAAATACGAGTGTAAGCTGGGTTAGTAAAAAAAGCTCGTTACGAAGGTGAAAAGCGTTGACATGTATATTTAGCCGAAGGAAGGAGACGGCGGTACTCCTACGCAATACGCGTGCAAGCGTAAATTCCATCCTCAGCCTGGCGCCTCGTGCTTTCTATTTATCTGCCTGCACGAGCGGCCCTTTTTCCCTCCTCTCCGAGACTCGTGCAATTCTTTCCTTCGCCCCCCACTCTCGATCACCTGTCTTCTCTAGCTTTTCTTCCCACCTCTTTCTCTCCTAAAGTCTCAATAGCTCGATTTCATAGCTGCGCCTGCTTTTCTCCGTCATTCCTAGACCCTTCTCTCCACTAAATTTAGATGTATACATTTTAATCTTTTTTTCTTATTTTCTTTAACAGTACATAATAAATGTAAACAATATTTTTTAAGTATTTATAATCCTACAATAATACGCGAGTATACTTGTTGCAAGCAATTTCGTTAGAAGAATGAAACGAGAGTAAAGCTTTGTTTTTCAATTCGCGCGCTCTTAAAAGCCCATAGGATTTTTCGTTTTTCACCTAGCAGCAGCATAGGCTACGAGGAGCAGCAGCACGCCGAAGCCTCAAAACTCCCTCGCGTCGTCTCTCTCTCTCGCACTCACGGCGAGCGAGCGCAGCGAACTCCCGAGCCCGCCTCAACGGAAAATCTATACGGCGCGAGGGGAAGTCCCGGCGCGAGCTCGCCTGCGCGCATGCACACCAGGACTGGCGCGCGCAACGAAGGACCTTTGTGCGCGGGTGCGAGGGAGACGGACGGATAGATTCGCGGCTGTCGATCTATATGTGGACGTTCTCTCTCTCGCGCTCGAATTTCGAAGGGAAATTTGCCAGAGGCGCTGTTATGACTTTTTCCGCTTCTATTGACAATTGCGCACGTTAAGAGGACTGATACCGACGATTTTATCACCTGGAGAGAGAGTGTTCAACTTTTTCATAACAATCGCTAACTTGCCACAGAATCATCATTTTATTTCCAGTTTCGAGTAATGCACTCTTTTATTTCTTTTTCAAAGCTGGATTTCTCAAAAATTACTAAATATAATTAGCAATGTCGTTGAAATTGTCCGGCGTAGCATGTCGCTAAAATCCAGAAATTCGAGCGAAAAGACGAGAAAGATAAAAAATATCTTCGGGAGACGCATTAAAATCGTCCTAATTGGAGTTATAGCTCGTTATAGATCGTACGTGTATGCAACCTGTCTGCATTGCGAAGCGTCTCTCTCTCTCTCTCTCTTTCTCTCAACAGGAAAAATAAAGCAGAAGAAACAAGACTCTCTCTTTCTGTCTCCCCCTTCCTTGTGCGACTAAAAAATCTCGCTTACGCGGGCGTACGTATTTTCCCTTATAGACGCTTTTCCCCGCTCGATGCACACGCGCAAACTCACATACATACACACACACACACACATTTGCAGCTTGGATTAATCTCCCAGCGTTCGCTCAGAGTCTCGAAGAGAACGATGCAGAGAGAGAGAGAGAGAGAGAGAGAGAGAGAGAACGAGCGCAGTACAGGCTGAGCACTCGGTGCCGCCAGAAAATGAATCATTCTGTACGCGCGGAGCGAGAGAGAGAGAGAGAGAGAGAGAAACTCATCGTGGGCTAGAGCAGGTCGGAGAGAGAGAGCGATGGTACGAGCGTGAGAGCGAGAGAGACGAACCGCGTCAGAGGGAAGAGAGACGAGAATACAAGTCGGGGGGGAGGTGGAGGAGGAGGGGGGGAGCAGTGCGGCGCATTACTAGCGCATGGGGCGTTGCCATGGCAACCCCTACTCGTTCCACCCCTGACACTCGCTATCTCGTTCTCTCTCTCTCTCTCTCTCTGCCTCGTCGTAGCAGCGCGCGCTCTATATAGCTATAGACGCACTATAGCGGGAGAGACACGATAAAACGAGAGGAATAAGGAAAAAGGGGCAGCAGAGGGAGAAAGGAGAAGCGGCGAGAAATGGGGGTGGGACGGAGTTGGAGCTAGAGGTAGAAATGAAGAAAAACAGAGGGAGAGGGATGAAAAAGACCAATGCCAAAGGCGCGCGTGCGCGAGCAGCGGGGCCGCTAGTGCAATCAACCCGCCGCCTCGTTCTCTCTCTCTAGTGCCCGCTCCGGCTCTCTTCGTGACGTTATACCCCCGTCTGACGTCGCCGTCCTCGTCGGGGGTAGTTTCGACCCCTCGCGCGCAGCGCAAAACGACGGGGGGAGGCGGCGCCGGCGAGTTTTCTGCTCCGAGACGATGAGCTCGCCGAGATACGCGCCTGCACGAAAAACGAGGGTCGAGGGGGGAGGCAAATTACGAAAGATTAGGATGCCCTGGTCGGTAAAACAGTCTTAAGCTATTCTCCTCTCTTCAAATTTTATTCCCTGCGCGCTCTCTTCTTTTCCTCGCTGCCGATAAATCAAGGAGCGCGCGAGCGCTCCGAAGGCGAGTATATATACATATCTATATATACTATATGTACGGGCGCTTTTAATCGAAATTATTCGTTTTTGCGCGCCGCTGCAGTTGTGTGCTTGTACACCAGGAAAATAATTTCACCGATTCGGCAGTCTCTTTTTTCCAATTCCCATTTCCCCGCTTTGCTAGATTTCATATTTCACGGGACAATATACACGGCCACTTTTTTTACATTACCCTTACTTTTTATGACATGGAAACGTGATTCAATATTTGAAAATGAAATTTATGAAAGGAATCACGCGCGCTTGCGCTACTGTCGAGTGGAATAAGAAAATTAAAAGACACCGCGTGAGCGCAAGCAGACGGGCAAAAAAGCCGCGCGTAAAAAAGCGCAACGAGCTCGCTTAACTGCAATTCCTACGGTCAAAAAGAAGACGACAACTTTGGCGGCAGCTATACGACGACGGCGGCGGCGACGACGATGAAGAAGAAGAAGAAGAAGAAGAGGAAGAGGCAAAGAAGGAAAAAAAGAGGAGAAAGAGAAGAGAGGAACGTCGAGCCCCGCGCACATATGCAACCGCGCTCACACACACACGCGCGTGAGCGAGCGAATGTTCCTGCCTTGGTTCACGTGTGCGTGTGCGTGCGCGGCCGCTATAAGGCGCGCAGTTGCTCTATTCCGTCGCTGGAACCAGTTTTCCTCCACGCGCGGCCCCGAGGACACACCGACACTCGCGCGCGTGCACACACACATGCCCGCGCTGGAGAACGAGCGCGCGTGTGAGAACGACCGAGCGAGCGAGCGAGCGAACGAATGAACCAACGGCGCTGGAAGGGGGACGGAGAACGAGGATAAAGGGGGGGAGAGAGAGAACGAGCGCGTATAATAAAAGAGGAGGGAGAGAGAGAGCCGACGAGCACGCAGAGCGGAACGCGCAGCGCGGAGTAGGAGAAGGAATAAAATATATTAAATAAATTAGAATCCTCCGGCTCGTAGGAGCCTTTTTTCTCTTTGTTTTTTCCAAACGCCAACTATCGAGCGCAAGATGAAAATGCTCTTTTTCACGATTTTTCGGTATTATTACAACACTAGCCGGCTCGTTATATATTATATTGCTGCAGAGCGGTGAAAAATTCTAGCGCCTCTCTACTTTACACAACTCGAATGCTTGAGCTCGCGCACAATTATAAAATATTCCCGCGGAATAAAAGCGCAACATTGCGCGATGATCATTTTCGTAAATGGAAAAAAACAAAGTCATCAGTGAATATATCGGAGCAAAAAGCACGATCAAGAGGGGCAGATCTGACGCGTGGAATAAAGCGAGCGAGAGAGCCGTCTTTTTCTTTCTCACGCACGGCCTCGCTCACTGTCCGAGTGCGCAGGAACGAGCGAGCGCGTCAGCCAAACTAGAAAGTTGCCCCGGCGCGGCCTCAGCTCGTCGCCGTAGAACTAGAGGCCTTTCGAATTTCAACCGGCGCGTGCACGCGCGTTACTTTTTCGTTCGAGAGCGAGAGAGAGAGAGAGAGAATGCCCGTGTGTGTGTGTATAAGTGCGAGCTTGAGGACTCGCTGGACCTGACGACGAAATTTCGAAAAACCCGGGCCCCGGAGCGAACTTTTTCGACTCTAGTTTCTCCTCTCCCCGGCTGTATAGTCGCTACGCTGTTTGCCGTGTGATGACACGTAGCCGAAACGACAGGTTGATTACGGTTTTGGAAATACTCTGTAGCGCCTCGTGGCCTAGATTATTTTTACAAAGAATAGCTGTCCCAATATCACTGCTTCCTCCTTCATACGTACATTCATTCTTTTCACGATGAACCAAAGTAAACTTATGTATTCTTTTGCTTTTCTCAATATTATTTGTACTTCTAAAATGACGATTTTAGGGAAATATAGGATATTTTCGCAGAATGAGCGAAAGTATGTTCGGAAAAACACTTGAGAAGCTCTGCTTTAATGAAACAAATGCTTATAGGTAAATACTAAAAAATGAGTAAAGCATAACGTAGGTTTTAGTCGATAATCTAAAAATTATGGCTAGTAACTGAATGGTTGGACGTTGAGATGAAAAATGAAAATTCCCAGTAGAAATAGTAGTTATAGTCCTGGTCGCAGATGCATTGCGATTCAGACGCGCGTCCGATGTAAGCGGAGATTTTCCACTTGTCACGAAGGTTTGAGTCAGCCGCGGCGGCGTGGCGAACCTTCGACCGCGCGCGCGCGCGTAAGCCGTGTGTATACATATTGTGTACAGAGAGCGGAGCGCGCTTTGAATTTCGCGCCCCAAAAAACGCACGTTAGGAGTTTAATCAGCTCGGTGTGTACCACGGATAGACGTTTTCAACGACTCTTTTTACTCGAAACACGTAAAGTTAAAGGCGAGTGCGAATAAAGTCGTTACATAAGGCAGAAACTCGATTTTGAAAAAGACTCCGGGGCTTCAAAGAGAAAGCGCTACATTATCAACGTATACAAACACTTTTTCGTAACTGCAATGGATCGCAGAATTTACGAAAAAGTTTTATTTTCTTTTCAACATTTTGTTCATATATAGAGTCGCTAGGAGCGTACAACATAAAATCAATACCGAAACTTGGAACGATACACAGCAGCTGCTGTATAAGTTGGAGTCTTGCAAATTTGACTATAGGAAAATTTTGATTGATAATTTGTTATCGGGCTGTGGAATAATGGGTGGAGAAATAAAGCTCGAAAAAGCAGCAGCAGCAGCCCGAGTTGGAGCAAAAAGGCGCGCTGCTCGGTAGAGAAAGAGAGAGAGAGAGAGAGAGAGAGAGAGAGAGAGAGAGAGAGAGAGACAGAGAGAAAGAGATCGGGTCGAGGTGGGGGAAAGGGAATTGGCAAGAAGACAACCCCATTCTCGCCAGTAGAAAGTCTCCAGAGGCATTCTCGCTGCTGGCACTGGCTGGATCGCGCGAGCGGCAGAAACGAGCTCTACGAGCGCGCGAGGAGAGCGTGGGTATCAGCACGGAACCGAGCGAGCGAGCGAACGACGTACGACGCAGACTCGGCCGCTGCCGCGACGTTGCCGCGTTTCGAGGCCTTCCGAGCGAACAGCGCGAGCGGCGTTGCCACGTCTCCTCTCTCTCTTTCTCTCTCTCGGCAGAGCAGTCGACTGTCGAGCCAGCGACGGAGTATAGCGCCGAGGCTGGCGGGAAAACCGCCTTTCGAAATGAATTTTCCCGAGGAGCGAGAGGGAGATGGAGATAGAGAGTGAGAGAGGCGGGAGGGAGAGCGAGCGAGACGGAAGGCGGCGCCGAGGCGGGAATCGATTCTCTCCTCGCCGACGTCGTCGTCGTCGTAGTCTCGCTCGTTTTTTACGCCGCTGCTACGACGAGAGAGCGAGCGAGCTGCGCTCTATACTCCTCCTGGTCGTCGTCGTCCTTTCGCGACCTTTGCGCCGCCGCGCTGCTATATCGCCGCGGATTTTTATCCCGCACGCACACACAACTCTTTCTTTTTCAATAGCGAGCAATTTCTCCTTTTGCTTTTTCGATCCCGCGGAGGTCTTGCACCAGCCGGGGATCGATGCAAACAGCTTTTTCAAATTCAGCTTTAATCTCTCACTTGCTTTTTATTGATCCTCTGATTTTATTGATTTTCTTTGCTGCACACAGGTAGTGTACAGCAGGCCGCGGCACAGTTGCGCTGCTCCGCAGGCCGAGTGCTCACGCTCCGGTCTGCGGCTCCCGAAATTCCAGATATATAAGTACTATACGGCCGAGGCGTGTATGTGCCAGTCGGCGCCGGCGTCGCGGCGCGCGACTTTGAAAATAGAAAGGGGGCTCCGCAGCGCGGGCTTTGAAAATAGGCTCCGAAATATGCTGCTGCCGCGGCGCGAAAGCCAGCGAGCGGATAGGAGGAAGAAAGAAAAGACGCAGCTCGCTTTTAGACTTGGACCGCGTAGTCGCGGCGTCGAGTTAAAAATAACAGTGCCGCCAGCCGCGCAACCAGTCGGCTTCCCCTCCCTCGCCGCTCCCGTCTCTTCTTCGTCTCTTCACCACTGCCGCCGTCTTACACCAAGTTTTCCAGCGACTTCGTCTTCGCGACGACGCCGACTTTTTAGCCGCGCTTCCTCCCTTTCCTCGCCTATTAAACTTGGAATTGTCTTTTCATTCGCTTTGCATTTTCGCCCCGTCGGCGACGAGTCTCGCTCTCGTCTCACTTCCTACCCCTGACACTTTTTGCATTCCTTTGCCTTCAACTTCGACGTTATCAGCCGGGATGTGAGGGAATAATCCGCTAAACCACGTAACGGTACAGGAATATATTTCGCTGTCTATTTGATACTTTTTGGATAACCGAGATTACTCCACTTTTATTCAGTCTTAAACTTCGGGGCCTCCAAATTGCCTCAATTATCTGCCCATTTAGTTGAGGAAAGTCTCTAGAATATCGGCTAGAGGAATTCGGGGCCTCGATTGGAAACATTAGTGACCGTGTCATTAAACAGTCATTACTGTAATGTTTCAGGGGAAACCGTAAAAATGCAGTATCAGTATATTTGAAAGTGACAAGTCCCATACGCTTGTATCGAGTCTAGGCGTGCGGGCCCGAGACGGATTTACCAAAATTTTTTTTCGCCGTAGCGCGCTATACACTACTTGTATTATATATACGTGTGGGCATCGCGCACGCGGGAAGGTATGTTAGAAACGTGCGCGTGTGGAGAGGAGCGAAAGCCCGCGCGTACGCTCGAGAGAGTCTCGCTGGCTCGGTTATAACCTTGGGCCCCTCGTGAGCGCTCGAAAAATCAAGGAGAGCGAGAGAGACGGACTCGCAGCGCGGAGGCTCTCTCGCCCGACGAAATTCGACGACGGCCGGACTTTCACGACCGCCTTTGCGTCGTAACCTTGCCCGTCTCTCTCTCTCCCCAACTGGCTGCCGTATAGCTGCGCAAGGATTTTCGACTGCGATCGCGGACGGGTCCTTTTTCCGCCCACGACCCTCTGATTTTCGGAGAACTAGCAACTTTTCAAAATTCCCCTACCGGATGCAAGCGCTCTTCCTTTTTTAGGGAGTTTCGTTTTATTGGTCAGCCTGACCGGCTCTTTACTTCGACGCAGATAATCCTCTTTATGAGATGTTTTATTAATGTTCAAGAAAGACTTGCGAAATTTCGGCACATCAATTACTATGGTCATGTCGCCGATGTGTAATTTTATAAAAATGCAATATTTAAGAACGTTGCATAACGAAAATACTATGAAGACAAGTCACAGAAGCCATTGTTGACTAAATATTTTGTTTCTTCTTTTGTTGCAGGTAAGGCAATATTGAATTCTCAAAAGCTACGTAGAAAGCAGATGTTACTGGTGAGTTGAAAAAACGTATTAGATAATGTAAAATTCTAGCGAGTAGAAATAAAAATTGTCAGCAACTCGGTAATCCTAACGTTTTTTTTTTCGAATGTACTACATATATAAAACGAATACTCGCGGTGCAAGAAGTTACCGCGTGCGCTTGCGCACACGTGTCCGCACGTAGCCGAGCCCGACTGCTCGTGCCGGTCGGCTTCGATTTTCCGTTTCTTCTTCCTCCTTTTCAGGTAAGCTCAGCGAGAATTTGCGCCTCCGCCGCTGACTGTACAAGCTCGCGCGCACTGCGCTCATCAAGTCTCACGTTTCCTTTAACACACGCTCGCGCGATCTATTATACGTTAAACAACCTCCTTCGTTTTCTGCTGCCGAAGAAAGAATCTTGAGCGATTCTCCTGACATGAATAATTTTTTTTTTCATTTCAAGTCAAATGATCCCTTCTGTTTATGACAGTTTTTTAATATCGTAAGTATACATCGTCTCAGATTGGGATAAATATATATTAATCACCCGTACTTTTTAGGCACGACCGCTTTTCGGGAGAGCCTTATAGTTTCGTCAGGGCGAAAATTGTAACACTTCAAATTCCGAAAATGTACAACATAAAAATCTTTTTCCACCCAAAATGAATTCATTGTAAGCATTTTTCAAGATGTATGTATGTCTGTAGGTATGTATGTAATCAAGTAACCCAACCCGATTATCTCATCGAAAAATTGACGGATCTCGCTCATTTTTTAATTATATATTCGTCTAATTACAAGTAACATATGGTCCTTTATTGAGCGAGATCGGTGAGAAATTAAAAAAACCTCAGAGCTTTCAAAAATATGAAAAAAAATGATTTTTCAATATAATGGGAACAAAATGAAATTAAAATTCTAAAACCACAAACGCATCTACTAAAACTAATCAAAATACATCTTTTTTATATTAAACATTTTTTTCTTCGAACAATATTTAGCAATGAAATAGCGTAAAAACCGCTTAAAAGATCAAAAATAGTCGTTTTTTCGCTATTACTTTACAGAATTTGACTTTACACTAAAATGTTAAATGTAAAAGTTATAGATGATATTAAAATAAAACATTTTCCTGTTGAACATTTTTTTCTACAATCAATTCCTGACGAGTTAAATTCAAAAAAACGTTTTTTAACGCCTAAATATACATAACATGAACAATTTTCGGCTATAATTTAATAGTATTTAATTTCACGCCAAAATGTTAAATACAAAAGTTGTAGATAATATTAAAACAACATTTTTATATAAAATTTTTATATAAAATCAATTTCTAACAAGTTTGATCTATAAAAACGATTTTTTAATGTCTCAATACACCTTATACAGTCAATTTTCGTTTATTATTTAACAGAGTTCAATTTGACACAGAAATTTCAGATACGACTTATATAACTAGATCTGTATAATTTTATTATTATTATAAATTCAGTTTTTATAAGTATTTGAAGTGTTGCAATTGTCACTCCGATGAAAATACAAGATTCTCCTGAGCAGTACGGTCGTGCCTATAACTTCGTTTTTACATATAGACAGCGGGAAGTTGACGCGCGATAGCGCGCAGGGGGACGCGGCCCCCCTAGTTTTAAGTCAAATTAAAAATCACAACTTTTTCCAAAAGTCTTTAACTTCTGAATATGGACTTGTCTATTTATAAAAATGAGCAAACAGAATAAGCAGAGCCGCTTTGGAGCACTCGCTAAAGACACCTCGCAGACTTTTGTTTTCCGTGCTCTTTAGGTCCTGCGAATAAACGGCAATTCCATGAGCCACTGAACGTTTATCGCACAACGGCCTCGACAATGACGAGTACCTTTTCATATCAACCGAATCTGCTTTATCGCCTCGTGAGTTGTCCAGCAAAGACTTTTTTTATTTCTCTCGTGTTTTCTCATTTTTTTTCTCTCTTCTTCAATATGAAACGAGTGGAAGTATAAGCTTCAGTATGGAGGAAATCGCTAATGCTGCTTGCGAGTGAAGGCATTAAACAAAGTGTATATAACAGAAGCATTGAATTTTTTTGTAAAAGAGAAACCTCGAATTACATGGAACTCTTTAAATAGCTACGCGAGCGTTCCCCGAGCTCGCGTTCTTTATAAAATGAAAAATGCATTTTCATAAGACTTTCACTTGATATATTCAACTCGCAGATAGCCAAGCATCGTTCCAGTTTATATAGACGGATCTCCCATAGATCGGGGCAAATTTTAGCCCTTCCATTACGTACGTCTCCCTGTGCCAAATGCATTTTCGAAATTCCAACGTAATCTGCGGACATACATAGACGCACGCGCGCGCGCAAGCCGGTAGCCGAGGTGAGACGCAGGATGCGAGGAACAGTTAGCGGAGGAGCGAGATAGAAAAGACGGCTGGAGGCGCATTTTCAGGCGCGGCGCGCGCTCCTGCGCGAGGATCAGCCGGTACCGCTACATACTCGCGGAGCGCGCGATTTTACGATCATCGAGAAAGAGAGAGAGAGAGAGAGAGAGAGAGAGAAGAGAGAGTGCCACCTAAGGGTTCCGACGCTTCCGCCTTGCGACTCTGCTTTTTTCTGCGCTTTGCATAGGGGACGTCGCTAAACGAGCCGTGAGTCTATTTAAAGGTCAATCTGCCCAATTATCTGCTTCTTTGTATATTCTACGTAGGCCATTTTTCTACCGATAGGGCTATAAATTTTGTCTTTCGTTCTGAATGATGAGTGGTGGAATTAATTCGACTATATAGTACGATAAACTTTACGAGCTCGAGAGCTGCATAAAAAGAAGAGTAAATATGACTTTAGAGGTCTATTTGATAAAAAAAGGTTGCATTGAGAAAAAGTTAACTGAAACCGCGACGCTTTATCCTGTTTTTGCAAAGGGACATAGAAAAGGAAGAGAGAGAGAGAGAGAGAGTGAAAAAAGCAGTAGCGAGCTCGCGCAGCCTCTTCGAAGTCGTTGAAATTTATTATGACTCGGAATAATGTCAAGCGTGGCGCACGTGCTCCCCGAGTATATCTGTATAGGCGCTATACATTTCCTCCCTCTTTCTGCTTTTCCTTCTGCGGGCCCGGCGCTTCGAGGTCGTTGAATCCCATTAACCGGTACTTGAATCGCTCGCTAATGCACCTGTGTAACTTACGATTCCAGTTGAATCCGAGCAGGGGCTGAATGGGACCTCGCTTCTTCATTAATCGGCTCTGTTTTTTTCTATTTCCCCCTTTTTCGCTCAAGAGCAGCAGCGCCGCGGTCCTCTTGCTAATTGCATTTTCCACCCAGAACCAACATTTATATTTTCAGAGTTGATAAAAAAGGGAGAACGCTTGGACTTTCTCGGTTACGAAAGACGACCGAGTGGGTGGTTGAAAAAATTCATCAAGCAGCAGGAGAGTAAAGCTCGCGCTAATCGGCCTTATCTACGGGCATCCGCGGCTGCGGGGGAAAAGCAGTGGCGGCTAGAGAGAGAGAGAACGAGCGAGAGCAAACCGGTGGCAAAAAGCCAAGATCCCGCGAGCAATCTGCGGGAGGCAAATAACGAGGCGTCGGGGTAGGAAGCAACAGGAGCACTTGCCTTCTTGCTTGCGTGGCCAAGCATAGGAAAATGATTACGGGCGCGAGCGAGAGGGAATATCGTCCGATGAGATATTGCATTCTGGTTTTCTTGCCCGAGAGCCCGGCCTCAGCGCGCGGCCACACCTTTCACCGTGCCTACGTCTTCCTTCTCGCTCACGCTCCTCGAGCTGCGCTACACTCGCGGCCGCAGCTCGCTGTTGGAGAAAGAGAGAGAGAGAGAGCGTGAGCTGCCGAGCGAGAGCTAGCCTCGTCGACTAACAGTAAAACTCTCCGCTGCGGGATGACGCCGATCGCCCGAGAACAGCCGTACACTCGCTCTTCTCCGTTGGCGCAGATTTTATAAACGCCCTGCCGTCGCAGCGTTGCCCGGCGTTTCCCTTTCGTTTTCCGCCCGCGGCCTTTTGCAACGACGGCCGAGGCTTTTTATCGTTTCGGGGCGCTTTCTAAATTTTTTGGAGCGGGACTCTCTCGCGAGGAGCCTCGTGTTGGATCAAAAATTTCGTGCGCATAGAGGTACGTTGTCGGAAGAGTAGAGCCGTAGAGTAAAGGTCATCGGCGACTTCTCAATGCGGTGTCTGTCCGAAAACATTCGAACGAGCATGAAACGATAACGTTAAAGAGCCGGCGCACGCACGTATCTCTGTCTCCGTCTCTATTCGAGCCGTGCACTTCGATCCGTCATAGAGCCGGTGGCGAGCTCAGTCTTCGGCCCAACGTCGTTGCGCGCGGATCTCGGCCGTTCTCTCCCTCTCTCTCTCTCTCTCTCTCTCTCTCTCTCTCTCTTTCCCTTTGCGCAGTTGTTCGGCAAACGGACGCCGGGCTTAAAGAGAGAGGGCCGGGCGCATAAAGAAAGAGCGAGCGATCGGCGGGCCGCAGACAAAAGCGCGCGCAGCCGGCCCCGACCCTCGCCGTATAAAAGCTGCCTGCCTGCCTGCCTGCCGTATACCCTCGTCTGCGAGCGAGTGAGACGGAGCGACGCTACCCTCGCCGGCGCACGCACACGCGGCAGAGAGCCCCAACAATGCAGCCCCCGAGCGGAGGGAGAGCGAGACTGGGGCTGCCTGTCCCCCTGCCCGTTTCAAGCTTCCCTCCGCACAGAAAGAGAGAATGAGAAACAGAGAGAGAGAGAGAGAGAGAGAGAGAGAGAGAGAGAGAGAGAGAGAGAGAGAAAGCGCGAGCAAACGGGAGGGGGAACACACACATATATCTATAAATATATATATATATACACACACTGTTGCGGGGACGATTCGAGCGCTTCCATCGAGCCAGGAATTATGGGAAAGTTTTTTCTACGGACGGGGGAGCCGCTCGCTATATAGCAGACCTTTGTCGAGCTCTAACGTGCTGGCTGTTGCTGCCAGCAGAGAAAGATGCGTGAGCCCGCTTCGTTCAGCTGTTTCGTTGTTACATGTATACGCAAGCAGCAGCCCGCATGCCCGACTACCGCCTTTCCCTTCCAATTTCTCCAACTCTGCATCGCAAGAGCTCAACAACACCCGATTTTTCTTACTACCGCTCTTTGCATATTTTTCACAATTTTTTCATTACCCTGTCTATTTTTACAAATAATTAATCTACTGGTAGGCTTTCGTCTGCAAACTTAACGAATTGACTGAAAATATCAAGAGCGTTGGTTGGGTAAATAATAATAATAATAATAATAATAATAATAATAATAATAATAATAATAATAATAATAATAATAATAATAATAAT
>JAWWEQ010000010.1:37170321-37201638 GCA_035583055.1 Torymus tubicola
TAATAATAATAATAATAATAATAATAATAATAATAATAATAATAATAATAATAATAATAATAATAATAATAATAATTTGAAGAAGCGCAAAGAGTAGAATGCAACAGTCTCCATAGCGAAACTGCTGGTACAATAAATTATTATAATCTACGTTGAATATTCAAGTTTTTCAGCGGAAATCAGCGTTAGAGCAGTAATAATTAAATACGCAACCTCCTACCTGCGCGAAAAGCTTAACTGCAAGTGTCCGCGAGGTCGGTGGCCGAGGAAGATGAGGGATAGCTCGGTGAGCCATAAAAAGTGAGGTCCTAATCTCGAAGTATATAAAACGCGTACGATTGCCGGGCGAAGCGAGAGGCCAGCGCATGAGAACCGCTGAGCTGCTATTCGGGGCATCACGGGCCGCCGTCTAACCCTCGTCAAAGCCGAAAAAGCTTTTACCTGCGAGGGGACCTTCGCTGGCTCTCAGGTATATGTATACAGGCCCGCAGTGCTCGGCTGCTCGCGGGATCAAAAGGGACGGGGGTCTTTGAGAAAACGTTTCGGGCGTTGCCGACCCTTCGACCTTTCCGAGGATTTTCCGATCCCACCGCGCTCGAGGCTTACCCACGCAGGCCCCAACTGTGCTCCGAGGTTATTCTTCTCAGTTTTGGCCTGCGTCTCCGCCGCATACCTACGCCTTCAGGCAATAAAAAGGACTGCTTTTTTAGTCTTTCCCTGCTGCACTTCTTTACCCTCTCGGATATGCAAAAACCTATCGGCAATTAATAACCAGGCGCATTAGTGTTCATAGTGGCTTAAATACTGAATAATTTCCAACTCTCACTTTTCCTCACATTGCCTGACTCAAATTTTGCATCATTTAATAAGCAAAATATTCGTGCTTCATTTGACCACTCAAACATTTCTTAATGCAATGAACATGAATTGAACCTTTTTAACAAACGAAATTTTAATGTTGGAAAAATTATAATAATAATATTCCCTTCTTCTGCTTCTTTCCATTCCTCATAATATATGCATTGATGCACGACGACCTATATGTGTTTATTGATACGCGCGCACCCCAGGTGTGCTATAATGCAGCTCAAAGGGCAGGCGTGTGTAGAATGTGCAATTAACGCGCTCGCTAACGCATATATACACATCGACTCGGAATTGATCGATATATATTAGAGCAGGAGCGGGTGTATCATGTGCTTGGGCCCCCGTGGCCAGCCGATGTCTCTCTGTCTCGTGCAGATTATTCGCACGCGAGCCTATACGCGTCATTTTCGATCCTGCCAATTTCGATGCTAATGGACCGCGCCATCCACTCCTTTTCGTCCGCGTGTGCGGTCGTTATCTCGCAGCCGAGGCTTTTCTTCCGAGGCGCTCGAGTGGCCAAGGGCCGCGTTGATGTTATGTCATCGTTGCTCAATCGACTTCTTGCCCCCCAATCCCATTCTTGTCGATCTCCAAGAGGCGGAATTGAGATTTCAATAATGCCGCGCATTGTCTCGGAAGTTACGAGTTATTATCTCTATAAATAATTCAGCCGGAGCCTGCGACACCTCCAGAGTCCCAAGTCGACGGGTGGGCCAACTTCCGGAATACAATGGTAACCGCTACACAGCTAGAGCCTCACCTCGGCCCTCTGGCCACTTTTTTGCCAGTCAGTCACGCGTTAATCTGTGCAATGCACCTTGCTCTCTCAGTGTGTGTAAATTCTTTGGATGAACGTGTACCTATATGTACCTCGGAAGCTTCATTGCTCGCGAGCGCAAGTGCACACACATTCTTATGCTCGCGCGTGTGAGAGAGATGTATAACGAGATACAGCGGGCCAAAGAGAAAAACAGTGCGGACGCGAGAGATGGAAGATTGTGAAAACGGTGGAGCGAGAGAGAGAGAGAGAGAGAGAGAGAGAGACGGGAGGAGAGGTCCGTCCTGTCTCACGATTCTCTGGAGCAGAGAGAGGGAGAGAGAGAGAAACTCTGAGGCGCCTACTCATCGCGTATACGCGCTCGAACAGGTTCCACGAGTATTGTGCGGAAGCCTCTCTTTCTCTCTTACTCGCTCTTTGGGCCTTCTCTGTCTCCCCTCCTCCTTTTCAATCGACTCCTCTCCTTCTTCATCTCTCTGAATCCTTTTTTTACTGTTTTAGATGCGCGAGCGCGTTGGTGAATATGTCTGCTCGGCGCGCGATTGTTAATTTATTTCTCGCTGGGCAAACGCGCGATTTCGCTTTTTTCTCCTACTTTCTTCAGTTCCCTTTTCGCCGCAATTTTCGTTATTGAAAAAAGTAAAAGTCAACAGGCTAAAAAGAGCTGTGTGCAACGTTTAATCCTAGTTTATAATCTCGCAACGACATTAAATCCTGCGCGTCGATGAGGAAAAGCAATGTCCGCTGCGCTCGGCTTCGGAGTTTATCAACACGTGTGATCTACTGCTTCGCGTTATAAAAGAATTTGGATTGTCTCGTCGGGGCGGGCTCGACCTCAAATGAATTTGCATCGGCAAACACTGTTCGGCCGTTGTCGCGCACGTGCATTCAACAGGGGAATTCTCGCTCCCTCGCTTCGCCTCTATATCACTCCAATTTCGTCTAGGCGGATTTCAGATGAGTCACGCGGGCTCCCATTCATGACGACCCACGCGCGAAAAAGAAACGGGGCCGAGCCACGCGGGGGATCAGGAAGAAGAGAAGGGCCAATCGAAAAGATTAGAAAAAGAGGAAGAAGAATGGCAAAGAAATGACAGAAAGGTGCCTTCATTCCGGCCTTCCGTCTTGTAAGCAAATAATGTCTTCAGCTTTGGGTAAACATTCATCGTTTGGCAGTCCCGATCATACGCATCTTATCTCTTTCATTGTTTGTATAGCGGCAAGTGTATACGAGGATCATTAGTTCTCAAGTTATACTCCGCGCACACGAATTATCAATCTCTGTATGCAAAGCATTCTAAAGGTAAACATTGTTGCTGTTTTTCGTAGCGACATGGCCAGCTCAGTAAATACATAACCTGTGCCAAAAGCTGCTCCTCTATGATGTAATTCATATACTATACGATTGAAAAGCCAAATTGTCGCTTGCATAATGACACCAACAGTCGCACATGCGTGCGTATACCCTCTCGTAATTAAAGAGCAAGGCAGGGGGGGGGGGGGGCACAGCCCGCATCGCGAGCTTCTGTACGAAAATAAGAGATAGGGAGCGAACCTGCACAGCGCGTAGGATGTTAAAAAAAGAGCGCTGGCTTCTCCCACACATGCGCACGTACACGTATATACGTACACGCAGTAGACACTGACGTACGTGAAAAGAAGGGTGCGCTCGTAGAAGCGGGAGAGCAGCACAGCTCTGCCATATGGCCCTCTTTTTTAAGCCACCCCTCTACTTCCGCTTCTCCTTCATTGTGCTCCGCACCGGCCGGCCCGTGTATATATATATATACACACATCTACGCGCGGGGATTACCCATGAAAAAAAAGACTGACGCGTATAACTGTGTACCGCGCCTACATACACTATTTCGCACAGTCTATTAATGAGACGCGCGCCGATATCGTACAGTTCTCTGTGTGTGTATGTGCGGTTTATAGTAGCGGCCGCAGTGCGCAACCGGTGTAGGAGAGCGCACTATAGCTCGGTCGGCTTTGTGCGAAGCCAGGCACAGACGCCGTCGTCGGAAAACTTAATGGCCGAATTTCGTCGCCTCCCTCTCTCTCTCACACACACCGTCGTTGTCAGTGGGTCAAGTGCACCCGGCGCGTGCTTTGTTTACACCTCGGCTTTTTCTACATTATTCTTCTCTTTCTCTCTCTCCCTTTCGAATCTCCTCTCGTTTACCGGTCCGCTGGCTTCGCCCTCTCGGGCTAATCGACTCTTAATCGCGAGTTACGAGCCGTGCCGAGCATGACGTATCGATAGCCTATACACGACGAATCAGGATGTTTTGACTTTCCGGCCCGTGCTTGTAATTATTGGGTGTCACTGCGACTGTTAACTGCCCGCGTTGACTCTTTATATGCCTCTTTTACTGCTGTTTACACATTTCGCTGGATTTTTACGTCTTCATTAGCCGCGTATAAATGATTTATGAGCCATATTTATGACTGTTGGATTCATTTCGGAAGCATAATAATGCGGTTTCGGTGCGATATGTATTGTAGAGAGAAGAAAGCAACTACTGTTTCACGCATACTGGCTTTTCAATCACGGCTTAGGTATTAGCCCGGCATCGCAATTAATACCTACCAAGTTCCTGTCTTTGCTGACAAAATCGCTTGGTCCTTCGTCTTAGCCCCTCCTCTGTTCATCTCTCTTTGAACGACGACAAAGGCGCACGCCTTCTTGCGCTCGAACTCGCAAATTATGTACTGTATAGTTGCAGCCCTCCAAATGATCGATCACTCTTAATTGTCATTATCAGCTTTTACTATTTCTGTCGCAGCCTCGGTGCTAACTTATTCCCGTGGATAAACGCCGCGATTATCGAGGAATCGATTAGAAAAAATTGGATATCTTGATGCGGGAGATCGCGTGAAGAAAGATTGTTTAGGTACGAGAGAGGCGTAATAATTGACTGTAATCAAAACCTTTTTTCTTACGAGATAACACACACGCGCTATTGGCATTTGGAATACAATTTTGGGAAACCGTTACCTATAGCATCGCCTATTTCAGTATTCCCGCTAAAAAACTCTTTTTCTCTCTCTCGTACTCGCGGTATCCAAACGAATGGAGAAACAGTATAGAGGATTGCGGGTCGAGTAACACACCGATACAGCAATTAAAAATCAATTTCCGTGGCTCGAATTTCAATATACACAAGGCACACGATGCAACGGCAGGGGCGTCATTGCCGTACCGATTGAAAGAGAAGCCGGCGATGAGCGATTGATAAAGAGATTGCCGGAGGTGGAGCGAAGCAGCAGCAACAGTCAATTGTGAGAATAGAAAAAAAGGAGATCACCCGCTCCTGATTCCTCCTTCGCACCGCGATCGGGATAAATGACGATTAAGGGCTGCGTACGTGCAGCTCTTGTCATTTGAGAACCGCTGGCTGTCGAGGGGGAAGCCCCTTTGCCCCTATAAATACGCGGGCTGGTCCTTCCTCCTTGTACACGTATATATATATATATATATATACCAGCGGGCGCACATTCTATGCTTGGCCTCCGACGTCGGATATACGCGATGTATTAGATTGCCTCGTTTATGTACTTGCTCTTTATTAATTTAGTGCCTTCTGCGAGTTTTTCCTCCTTTTTCCGGACCTTTGTTTTGAATTATATCGCGGCAGGGCTGCGGTTGTGAGCTCGGTTTGATGAAAAAAAGGTGCCGAGCTATACATCAAATTTTTTCATCAATTTTGTCATTACCTCTGAACGAGAGTAGATGATTTTTCAAAAGGTATTATACAAAATGATTAGGCAAAAAGGTGCTCACGAAAAAGCGCAAAATTTGTCACAGCAAACTTGTTAGAAATCTCTTTGAAAGGTCGACATGTAGGTATTCGGCTACCCTAGAATAAACGGTCCAGCAGGCCATTGAGCCTAACGTGAATGAACGCGGCCGCACATATACAACGGACTGCAAGCCTATTATCGCGAGCGAGATACAGAGTGAGAGAGAGAGAGAGTGAGAGCGCTATAGCTTGCCTACCTCCCCCGCGACGTGCCGGAGTAACCCGAGACTCGGGAGCACGTGGCCCGATCGGCATTGCGCGAGATAAGCGCCTCTCTCTCATTCTCTCTCTCTCTCTCTCTTCTCCCGTTGCGTAAACATCAGCTGGCCGGTGTATAGCTCGATGGGCCGTTTTGCCAAGTAGTCGATTGATCCGAGGAAGGAGCTCGGAAAAGAGAGAGAGAGAGAGAGAGAGAGAGGAGAGGGCAGATAAGATGGAGGATAGAGCGATTGTATCGCGAGATAAACTGCAAGCCGATTGATAAGGGTACAAATTAAATTCAGATCGTTCAAATATATACATTGTGTGCTGTATTGTGCAAATACGAGACTGCACTGTATTGTGATCCGTTGTTTTTCAAACAAGACAGACAGAGCGAGAAATAGTTGCGTCAACTGATTATGTATAAATATTACGTAACATTAAGTTGTATTATGTAACATTATGTAGTTATAAATAAAATAGCACTTTGATAACCTGCGCTTTCTACTTTGGCTAGTCGACGATTTTTCAAAGCGGAAATATCATTTTCCCGGCTAAAAGAAGCCTTTTTAATAATTGTTACGTTGCTCTAGATTTTTACCGAGGCAGTATCAAGGCCGAGCTGATAAGTCGAATACGTAAAATACGCGAAACGCGCTCGTGTAAAATAAACGCTCTGCTAGCTCGGGCGCTCGCGTATTGTTAGTTTATCGACGCCTGCGGAAAAAGTAAAAAATTGTAGGAAAATCACGGAAAAATATCCACAAATGTTTATACGCCTATTGGTGAAAAAGGCCATTCGTTGAATAAGTTTTGCAACGTAGAAATTTCGGCCTATAAGAGTTAACGGAGCAAGACGAAAAGAAGCGAGTTCGCCAGCGAGAAGAGAAGGAGAGAGAAAGAGAGAAGCTTCGGAATGGTCGTAAGCTCGAAACGCCTCATTCGGAAATACGGCTGGCTCCTCATAATCAAAGTCCCCATAAATTGCAATAAGGGGGAGAGAAGCTAGCCAGTAGTGTGCAGAAAATAAAGAAGCGCGCTCGTCCAATCTACATGAGATCTGCCTGGCTCTGTCCCTCTCGCTCCAAGGCGGCTCCCCGGCATCGTAACAGGTCTCTCTCTTTTTTCCCTCTCTCTCTCGCCTTATAGCTTTGCGCAACAGCGAGCAGCAGGCCGAAGTCGCTCGCTGGCTTGCTCGCTCGGCTCGGCGCGCATGACTTTGAATCAGGCGCGAGGCACGCGCTCGCGGCAAAGCACACTTCGCTGCTGGCGCAAGTCCTTGAGGCGAACGAGCGAGCGGCAGCGAAGAGCCGAGCCGAGCGCGTCCGGATAAGATTGCGCGCGAGCTGCCGAGCCGATAGCGCGACAGAGCCGCGCGTGCAATAATCTACCGCGGACCTTAACACCCGGAGCTTGCGATTCGAGCTTCTCCTCTTCGCGTTCCCTGTCGCACTATGTGCAGACTTTTCAGGTTTAACATTGCTGTAAATACGCGCACGGGCTTAAATTATGCCCAAGGCGCGGGTCAGCTGGTAATAATATTCAACGTTTTATTCGAATTGAGCTGTATGGAGGTGGGAAAAGCTCGGCGGCGGACAGTTGAAAATCCAAGGAAATCGGGACTCGCCGAAGTATAAAGTCACGAGCGCAAAGAAGCCGGAGAGAAAAAGAAAAACAAGGAACAGAGCAGCGAGTCGAGTCTCGAGCGTTTCTCCTTGGAGCTACGCGTGCCTGGCGATCTCAGCGCGAGTTGGCGCTGCGAGCGGCTTCCGCGACTGACTCTCCGAGTCCCCTTTCGAAAATAACACACGGCCGGTTGACGTCATCCTCGAGAGCTTCGTCGTCTTCTCTTTCCTTGTCGCCGAGCCGCAGCAACAGTGGCTGATATATACCGAGTGCGCGCCAGCCAACTGCCGGACCAATCGCCGATCAGAGCCGCGCGTGTAGGAGCGTCGAGCTAACACTGCCAATTTTTTACTCCCGCGACTCTTTTTCCTTAACCTTACCTTTGGCCGATCAGGAATCGTCCAATTTTATTGCATATTTTATATAGCAACGTGTGCTCGTCGCCTCGTGACTCACACGAAGAACACTTAGATTCTTGCAATTTAGTCATTTAAAAAACGCCTCGAACTCCAAACACTTTGCCGCGCGATAAATTCGGCTTGTTTACTTTTTACGGCAGGAAATTGGGATTCTCGTGCGCTTATCATTAAAAATTCATCGCAACATAATTTACGCGTTATGTCGAATCTATAAGTAGGAGTAGAGTCTAAAAATACACTCTTCGTGCAGCCTTTATTATCGTGTGAATTTTTTTACTGGTTAATCAGTGATTTACAAAGTATGAAAGTCGTTAAATTTCCTTTTATTTCCCTGCATACTTTATATACAAATCTAGAATAAGAAGGCGTTGATTGAGTAATCAAACTCCTTTTACTGTCTCAGATATCAAAGGTTTATGCCAAGATTTGATAATAACTACTGTGTAATTGATTCGTACATACAACAACGAAAAATTTTATATTTCTCCACGACATTGTCGCTGTCAGCATTAATGAAATTGCGCTTTAATGTTCGCACTCAATATAATATCGCTATAATAGCTTTATAATCTGCTTGTCAGCCATAATAGACTGGAAACAGTAGGTTTTTCGGAGCAAAGCGTAGTAAATGTAGGTTATTCGTAAATGAGTCTTTGATAAGAGTTTGAATGAAATAATGTTAGTCGCTACGAAATTGCTGAGAAAGGTAATAATTTGATTTATTCGGTAAAATAATATTATGTAGGTAATATATGTAGGTAGAGAGCCGCATGAAATAAGTTGAAAACATCGGCGCGTTTATAATACAGCTGAGAGCTCGACTCGGCTCGAGAATAAAGCGCGCGCTCGCGAGGCTTACGAAAGCTGCCGTAGCCGCCGCCGCCGCACACACGCGTCATAATCGGCAGACGCCAGTTTCAGTTGGCTACGGCCCTGGCTCTCTTGCTTTTATCTCGCTGAGCGCGAGCGCGACTGCGTACGTGTGCGCGCACACGCCGGCGCTATAGATACCGGCGTCGCTGTGTGTAGCGAGTCGAACTCGTGGCAAACATTACCTCATCGGCCAAAGCTAAGAGCGCATACTACTACCATACGTCGCCGTTGTTGACGTCGAGGAGAGAAGGATGTTTTCCTCGCTCGTGTTTGTCAAGAGTATTTTCAGCCTGTTGTTGCCCTCCTCCTCCCGCAATTCCTCTGCCGACTCTTCCTTCTTCTTCCACCGCATCCGCGCTTTTCGCAGCAGCCCTCGAGCCGCTCGAGCTAGGGACGAGGTGCACATCAGCTGTTTGCCTCGAAAAAGAAGAGCTCCGCCGATCCAGCTCGGCCGTAATCGATCTGATGAATGAAATCGGAGAGCAGCATCGCGGCCGCGCGTGCGCACGACACAAGCCGGCCTTCCGGCACGCGAGCCGCGGCCGCTCCTCTCCCGCCTCTTGACTTTGATTTATGGCCAGTTAAAAGGTAGCGGCGGCAGCTTGCATTTCTGCGAGCGCGCTAATCCGCGCGCACGCGGCCGCCGGGGCGAGCTTTCCCCGATTCAACAAGTGCCCGCCTGCCTTCCTTCCTTCCTACCCACCTTTCATCCCCTCTCGCGGCCGCTGCTCGTGATGTCGCATTATACGCGCGGGAGGGAGCCGGTGCGAAGTAGCTGCGCCGCCGATGTTTTCCGAGAAACCTTCAAGGGAAGGAAAAATCGTGCGGCCGCGCGCTGTCGCGACCTCCTTGCCGCGCGTCAGGCGAGCGGGCTCCAAGTAGGACGAGCAACGGATGCTCGCCGGCAGCTCTTCGCTACGCGCGCGCCAGCAGGAGAGGCCAAATGACGAGGTGCGCGCGCGTGCCACATCTTCCTCCTAGCTGGCTTTCGTCCACGGCAGGCCCAAAGGCTCCCGCCCGTGAAATTGACTCGCAAGGTCGCGAAAAAGCCGATCGTCACGGGGACACGCGCTATTGCCGCGGAGCGCGTAATACTCTTTGCTCTTTGTTGCTGGGCACGCGGCCGTGACGCACTCAAGCTCGCCTCGGCCCTTTTTCCTATCGGCTGCTGCTGCAAGCTGGAAATTCGCCCGGCGAAAACGCAGCTCGTATCGCTCATATCGTCGCTTTCAACCAAGACTAGCACATTTTAAAGCACCAGAATAAAATAAATTCGGCCAGGATTCAGTGAATTTCAAGTGTGAGTCGTATATTTTGAGTTTTTCTGATCTTGGACAAATTCATTTTACTCGGGTGTTTTAAAATGGCAAATTAATATAGGCCTTTTCTGAGATGTGCTAGTCTTCGTTGGGAGCGTCGATATAATATCCCATTGTCTGTGCCTGCGTGCTCTGCGGTGGATTATGGTCACCGGGCCAATTATAGTGGCGCACCACCAAAATCGAGAAAACCTAGACCTGATGCTCATAAATCTGGGCTCGTTGGTGGCGCATTATCCAGTTTATTGGATTCAGACATATTAGAAACTTGCGAGCGGGCATACGAGTGGTGTCGTGAAGTGAAGGAGGAAAGAATAGAGGTGGCATGGGGATACGCTGCGTCACAACTTCATCTCTCACCCGATTTGCTCTTCAACTTTATCCGTTTACTTAATGATTTTCGGAGCCGCTGCAGCTCCCGGGCAGGTGGCGAAAAGAGCCGCGCTCGGCTTATCATCGGCAAAGTTAACCCGAGTGCAGAATTAGCCAGGGCCCAGTCCCCGCGTTGAAGAAAGAGAAATCCGTTATCAGCTCGGCTACCCGTATTTTTGCTCCTTCGCTCTATCAGCGCGTCTCGGCCGCGCTGTCATGTGCGGCGCACGTGGGTGTGGGGGGAGTCTTCGAAAGCGCTCTCGCGGCGCCATCTCGCGGCCGGGCGAGCTCGGCAGCGCCGCCTCGCTGCCTTTCGAATCTGCGGCCGAGGGGAGCGAGCGAGCGCCGTCGAGTCAGTCAGTGTTGTGCCGCTGCGCAGGCAGAGAGAGAGCGGAGAGCCCGTCGCCTCGTGAGCGATAACAGAGCGTGTGTGTATACGCGTACGTCCGCACTTTCACCGCGCCAGCAGTACAGTAAAGGCAGTAGTGTTGATCTCGCGCGCGCTGCAGCAGCAGCAGCGGTCGCAGCTACAGAGCAGCAGCAGCAGCTACAGGGGAGCCGCGACCAACTCGACGGCGCAGTGTCTGTGAGAATGGTCGTTGCCCAATGCCTCCAGACCGAGCGCTGTTCGGAGATCTCGAGCTCCTTGTGCTTTGTGAGTTACAGTTGAGTTTTCGCCCTGTGCCGCGCAAAGAATTCGTGAAAACGTTCGACTGTTGGCCTGTGCGCGAATCGCCCGGGGAGTTTGTGCCGAGCGACGCACTGGGAAATCTTTTACATGGCGGCGGTCATCCTCGAGCGAAACGAGTGTTTTTTTGACAAAGACAGAGAGAGAACGCGCTGCGGCGATGTCGGACTCTTGCTGGTAGAGGTTTGGACCTTATGACAATTATTGCCTTAGAAAACCGCGCGCGAGCTGCCTTCCGTTCCGAGGACTCTAGTCGCTGCCTCGGAATGCCGTCGATTCTCTGACCTTACACTCGCCTCTCGGCCTGCCGTACCTGGCTTCACTGGCGTTGCGTGCCTCTTGCCTCTTTATTCTCCAACACGCCACTTTTACTCTACATACATTTTTCTACATTTTTTCCTCTGCGCTCCTTCTATCGCTTTTGCTCCGAAATGATTTTTCAACAAAAACAGTTATCATTTTTTCTGTATATTTCTTCCGAAACGATTTTTTTTTTAAAGCAACTATGATTTCTTTCTATGCAATTGCTCCGGATTTATTTTTCTACAATAACAGTTTTTATATACGTAACTACAATTTTTAACTGTATATCGTTTTCTTATTTTTTCACTACGTAATTGTATCATTATCATACATTTTTTATTACTTGATTGCGATGTTTGGCCCAAATTTTCGTACAATTCATGATAAGTACTGGAAAGTTGTTTGACAATTGAAAAAAGAGTGTTCGCTTATAGAGATAAAAAATTTGTATTTAATGTCTAACTGATTCACAACTATATAGATGCCATTCTTACTATATGTTTTACAATACTTCAAATCAAAGCTTCCGTGGCTTTCAAAATTTATCAACTAAACTTTACTAGCAATATTATTTTATTAAGTCATTTTTCGTATGATATGATAGTAAGTACGTCGTATTTTTACAACAATTGTTATTACACACTTTCCTCCTACAATTTGTTATAGACTAATTATATAAATAACAAGTTTCTTATATAAAATGAAAATAATATCTCGTCTGAAAATTTTCGTGTTATCCAATGGTTTATCAGTCTCGAAAGTCTTTGACCTGTTCTACTGAATTCCGTCAGAGGGCGCCAGCTACCGACCTCCGTTCAAACTCAATATAATACTTGGCGCATTCGAGTGCGCTATATACTTTATATCTGCTAAGCCTCGTACCAATGCGATATCAAATTATTTATTATTGTTTTTTATTAATTCATCAAATGTAAATACATTTTTAAAATAATTAAAACTCAAAATATGATTTTTTTTGTCTATAAATCATAATATATTATAATATTGTATAATTTTTCAACAAGTATAATTACTAATATTATATTTACTTAAAATAAATAGAAGAATAACAGTGCATCAGAATGTAATAGCGAAAATATTTTCGCGCACTTTACTACCCTTTCATATATCATCAGTACGTCCACGCGGTACGCATCCAACATGATAAACCTGTCTCTAAACGAGTGAAAGGAGACTCAAGAAAAGGCCCGAGCTCTTGAAGAGTGCTCACTTTCACGCACATAAATCTCGCGGTGCATCCCTTATGTCGTTTTTTTCCCACTCTTGTCGTTCGCTTTTTCTTTATCCGTCTCTCTCTTTCGGCCGTACGTACATCTCCGTTTCTGACGATGAGTTGGTCGTTGCAGAAGCAGCTACTGGGGGAAAAACGGTCGGGGAACCTGACGTCACTCTCCGTATGGCCACTACGTTTTTCCCGACGCGCCGAGTCTCTGAGTCACGCTGAGGCCCGTACTCATACGCGCGCCCGTATCTACATGCATTTATCTCTCTCTCCATTTCTAAAGGAGTTGGAGTAGCGGTGAAAATGTTTTTCTCGCACTTTTTAGGAGTTAGCGCACGTGGAGTTCCACTCGCGAAAATTCGAAGGCTTCCATAAACTCGCGGGTTTATACGTGCCATACGTAGGGACGCGTATTCGTAGACGATATCGAATCGAACATAATGAAACCGCCGTGTAGAATTATTTATCCGATGATTATTAATCTCGTAATGCTGAAATACAAGAGATTTTATTAAATGCGTCCTTTGTCTGCTTCCAGAGTTGTGCAATGATGGGTCTGCAGGCCACTTCAGGAAAACGTAAGCTGGACGGCGGAGTGGGCTGCATGGATTTCGACATGGATCTGGGAGAGAGCCCCTCGAAGCTAGGCCGAGTCGAGGGCAGCTGGTGGGCCATGGACGACAGCTACGGCTCGTCCTCGCCGTCCTACTACGACATGGAGGTCGTGGCGTCCTCCTGCCTGCAATCCGCCACGCCCAACAACCCGTGCCAGCTGTCGCCGGTGCACGCACCCGCGGGCGGCAGTCCCACCTCGACGGCCAGCTCCGCGGCCCCGTCCTCGACGACGGCCGCCCCCGCCGCCGCCTCCGCCCAGCCGGCCCAGCCGTCGCAGCAACCCCCAGCGGTGCAATCGCAGCCACCCACGCAGCAGTCCCCGACGGCGGCCCAGTCCCAGCTGCACGGCAGCCTCCAATCGACGCAGCACTTCTACCAGAGGCCCGCCGGCTACCAGCAACAGGCCCAGAGCCAGCAGGCCCAGCAGCCCGCCCAGGCCCAACCGCAGCAGCAGCAGCTCTCGAGGCCGCAGGCCCAGTGGGGCCACCACGCCAGCGCGCCCCACCACTACGAGCCGCCCACGATACGGCGGGAGGAGAACGGCAAGAGCTACCTCGAGCTGGGCTCGAGCTACCGGGCCAACGAGCGCTGCTGCGAGGGGTCGCGCAGCTCCTGGTGTCGACGCGGCCGGGCCTGCTATCGGCAGCGGCGCCTCGCCGTCCTCAACATCTCCATGTGCAAGCTGGCGAGGTACCGACAGTTCCCGGACCCCAGCCTGCACCGCTCCGTGCTCATCTGCAACACGCTGAGGTACCTGGAGCGCGAGATGGAGCGGGACCGGAGTCCGCCGCCCATGGAGCCCGTGCTGCCGGCGCCGCTGGCGCAGCTGCAGCCCCCGGAGCAGGGCCGGCTGACGCCCTTCCCCATGCCGGCCAGCTCCTCGGCGGACACGGACGTGGACTCGGGCATCGGCGACAGCGACGACAGCCGCTCCATCAACTGGGGCAGCGTGCTGTCGCTCTCGAGCCAGTCGCCCCTGGACCCGCTCAACAACAACGAGCTGCTGGACGTGGACATCGCGCCCGACCTGGACCTGGACTTCATGCCGGGCTGGAAGCTGGCGCCGGCCGCCTCGGAGGAGCTCCTGCGGCCCGGAGGCGTCAGCCCGGCGGGCGAGCACCACGGCCACCACCACCACCACCACCACCACCACCACAATCACCACCACCACCACCTGCAGCAGCAGCAGCAGCAGCAGCAGCAGCAGCAGCAGAGCTGTACCAACGCGAGCGGCACAGGTAGCAGCGGCAGCAGTACGCACGAATCGCTGATGTGCGTCGGCTCATAGCCCCAGACGATACTCACGTCGCTTAGTCACCTCATCGACTTTTATCCTCTCGCGCCGTAGGAAAGGGAGATAGGTAGAGAGAGAGAGAGAGAGAGCGCGTGACTCTGTGCAGAGTTTGTAGGCGACCGTCCAGAGAAAGTAAGGAAATTAAGAGACAATTGCCGCGGCCGCCCTGGCCGCCCGCTCGTTCGGCGATCGCGTCTTAATCGCCGAACGGCTCTTGTGTTTCGCTGCAGGGAGGCCGCCGCCTTTAGCTGGCGAACACTGGCCCTCCGCGGAGAGAAATGATTTTCCGAAGCGTCGCAATAACAGGATCCGACATCATTTCGATTGGCAAAGCTCGCGTAAGCTCGTACCTGCAAGATCGATCGGCGGCACCTCACCGGAGCCAGCGGCACTGGAAGAGAGGGTGGCCAGAGACGCGTTTCGCGGCGGCTCCTCGTTTGTACACATTCGTATGATGTATATGTATACAGTATAGATATTTATTGTTCGTGTCAATTAAACACACGCTACTTCGATTATTACCGCGATTATTATCCTTCCTCGGTTCTTCACCAGAGTCTCAGTCGCGGGAGGGATGAGCGAGAGAATGTACGTATGAGTGACGAGTGAATCCGAGTTAGAGTTTTGAGCAGAGATCTCGGGGCTCTCAACGTCCACCTCGCCCCCGGGCCGGCGATGCATCCTTGCTCGCGCTCTTCACACCGACTTTCCCGTGTTAAGCCCCAAGAGTGGGGCATCGCTCGCCTAGCCGGCCAACGTTGAGAACCTCGTGAGGCTAAAGTCGCAAAGTCGCCGCGCGCTTTTCGTACTGGCTGACACGCGCACTGCGCCGCTCCCGAGACCACGAGTTCGATCTCACGAGGATTTTACTGGCAAACTGCTATATGATGTATTAACCTTTGGCTCGAGCTTTTTCTTTGTGCCGTTTAAACAAATTTCTGTCCCGGGAGTTTTTTAATCGACCGATAACTTCTTTTATTCCAATCTTACATCTTTTAGTTTTAGCTAATTTTATCGAACCATTTTTAAAATAATCCAGCGCGCCAAGCAATTTGCCAGTAAAAGAACTCCTCGCGGAATACGAACGAATGGGAGTAACACACACTTGAACGATTAAACCAAGTCATGGTGCTAGGACGTCTTACCCTGGTGCTGCTTCGCCGATGTACTCAAGCTAAACTGTCAAAGAACTTGTCAATGCAGTTTTACCATTTTCTTTATCACCAGCACTAATATTATTTTTTTTATCGAGCAATTACTCTATCTGCGAGATTTGTGTATAGATCGTTTTTATTGCTTATTGAATTCTATTTTTTAAAACTTCTATTGCATAGATCGAGGATAAGTGCAACACTTTTACTTCTCTTGTGTGTATGTGCGTGCATCTGGATCTCGGAGCGAAATCCCGCGCAAGTCATTGATCTCACGAGTCAAGAAAGGCTTGCAGAAAAGTATCATGGTCTCGCGCACTTGATCGCTCGGGATTTCGCTCTTTGGTCTACTTTTCCGTCTGCACGTCCAGAGTTTAATTTTCATTAACTGAAACGATGAGTGAAATCAGTTCTCCTTCCTTATCATCGAGCCGATTCGCAAAGATAAGGAAAACTGATTTCTGACTTGCCAAATTACTTATTCGTTTTGACTGTTTAATACGCAATACTACATTAAATCCAAAAGGATTTGACTGACTATGCTTAAAAGTAATCCATAAAGTACAATAAAGAAAAATTGCGCAGACTCACATGCACACTTGGGTAGAATTACAAAAACACAAATGTAAGCGCGTCCAAAGCGAGTACGAAAACGAACATTAATTAGGGCAACGAATTGGCAATTTTTGTAAATAGTTAAAAATAGAAAGGGAATAATTGGATTTTTACTTTTTCACGATGACTCTCCGTATTTATGCAAATCCACGATTAAAACTTCCAAACCAGGTTCTCAAAAGTCCCGACAAAAATGGTTTGTACTGATACTTTGGGATGAGCGAGATATGCCTAAAATATGGTCTTACAACGCGAGGCAAAGTTCGTTAGGTAGAAAAGAAACTCTCTTCCTACCCCAATTTCGTCTTGGACGAAGCACGACGAGCAATATTTACACACCCAAAATTGTTATGCATTCTGATTATCCGTACGAGGTGACTGAATTGAAATAAAAAAAGAAATTATGTATAATGGGGTGCGTGAGCTGCCGCTGCATTATGCCGCCTTGAAATAAAGACATTTGTGCACTATTGCGTTTTCTTCCAAGCGAAACTCAAGCCCACACTCACAGAGCTTCGAAAATGATATAGAAAGAGAGACAAAATACTTAAAGTATTTGTTTCTTCTTTGTTCTTTTTTTTCTACGAAATGTTGCAAAATTCGCGATGAATTGAGACAAATCAGAGTAGTTGATATAACGTTGAATGTTAAAATAAAGGAACACTCGTAAGGCACGAATACACCTAGCAATACTCAGAAAAAGAGAGACGCGTGAATTGTCAATAGCTGAATGCGCGAGTCGCATCGGGAATCGGCACAAAGGAAGACGTATTATATTGTAAATGTAATATAAGTTCTGTGTAATATAAGAAAAAAGGCGTTCGTGTGTTTGGTTTTTCATTTTGTTTTCTTTTTTATTTTCTTTTATGCGGATGAGATAGTGTGATGTAAATGACTGTGTGCGAGTATAGTATGAAGTGTTATAAGCGCGAGAGACATGCGAAGAATCAAGTGCTGGATGGGTTGTAACCGCGGTGACTATACAAATGAAGTAAAGATTTAAAATGAATTAAGAAACTTTGTAAATAGTATAAATAGCACGCAAAGGTACGTCTAAACGATGAGAAATTATAGGTATAAAATGAAATATGCATATAAGATATTATTATATATTGAATATATATATATATATATATACATATATATATATAAGATTATTATATATATTTACCTTGGTAAGTGATATAAGGGGGCCACGATCGCTCGCTCGATTCCTGGACGCCGACAGCCGTCGTAAGCGGCTCGAATGTTGTAAAGAAAAAAAGTAAAAATGGGCCTTTGCGCTTAACTCTTATTGTTCTTATTGACACTAGTTTTGCTCAATTTTTCTACGTACTTTTTATTGTTCATAATGCCCATCAATATCATTTTTCTCTTTGTGATTTTTTTTACCTTTTTATATCAGGAAAATGCTGGTATACATTAAAACGAAAAGAATAATGATGAAATACTCGTTGTAATTCGCGGACTGGCTCGCATCTGCAAGCGATTAAGTTCCTATTATCTCAATGTAACTGCAGCAATTAGTTAGCAAACTCCGGATTTGACCGAAGCGCGCGCCAGTTCTTTCATAGATATCATTTTAAGCCAAAAATGAGTAAATTTTGTTATTGTGTAAATTATTTTATTAAAAAAAAAAGAAACTAGAAATTTATTTATCGACTTTATTTCTGCAATATATTTATGTCAAAAAAAAAATGTTTTCTTTACGAATATTTAAAAATACTTTTCTGTTTATAAAAGATAATCTTTTGATTAAATTGACTTTGTAAAATCATGTTGAATACAAAGTTAGTTTAACAAAGCTTGTCTTAAATAGTCTTGGAAGAAGTGAGAAGCAGCGACTTAACTTGTTGTAAAATGAGGAGCGAGAGGCGATCGCGACCGCCAACGGAACTTAGGGCACTGTACATTGTAAATAGTAGTACAGATTAAAGAGAATAAAAGAGCGTTAAATGTGAAAGTGAGTGCATCTGAGGGTCACGTACACACATTAAAATTACACACTTCGACACAAAAAGATGGGCAGAATTTTCATACGGCGTTAAAACAAAGGCGAGGCAAAATTCAAATCTTCAGCAATGTATCATCGAAAATCGAACAAAAAGAATGTTAATATTGGTAATCGCCGGTGTTGCAACAGAACGTGTGTTTAGCATTGACGAAGAGAAAGAATCGCCTCGAAAGAGTGAGAATCGCGAGCGCTGATCGCTTGTCACGAGTCGAGAGTTTTGCACGGGACCGCATGAAGTAAACGAATTGAAAAATATACACAAAAAGCTATCGTGGCGCATGTTGCCTTTTATATATGTACACATCTAAGAGCCTGTCTTTTGCACTTTTTCCAATTTTTAACGAACCAATGATCAACGCGCCCCGTTAAAAACGATATTGAACAGAGATTGGCGGCGAAAGAACGATTTTGTGAATGAACGCAAAGCCCAAGAGCACAAAAAATCAAGTTAACAATATGAAAATACGAATTACATTTTTGTATTTACTCTAGTCGCAAGCGGTCCCGAATAAACGCGTTGCAGGCTCGGACCAGCGATCGGACCAACTTTGTTCCGCGCGTTTACATAAATGCTGTTTTTGTTGTAATATGACGATGAATTATTGTGCGCAATTTTAATGACGATAAATGAAAATTACGTATACCGGCAGTTTTGAACGAAATACTGACGAAAGATTTAAGCAAAAAATAAAACGACATACAATATGGAGAACAACAAGAACTATCAAAAAACAATAAAGAGTATTATTCTATATAACGATGATTATTCTTTCTTTCATTTAACTACCCCAACAACCTTTCCCCATTTTCCATGATTATCAAATAACTTGGAAAAATCTTAAAAATCTAAAAAACATATAAAAGAAACCAAATTTTAGATCACAAATCCTGAAATTATCTAATCAACTAATTTAATTTTAACTTAAAATAGTTTATTCTAAAATAAGAAAAATAACAAATCTCAAAGTTTTAAAATAATCTTAAAGAATTATTATTGTAAAAGTAAGAAAAATGTTTAATTTTTAAAGAATTTGAAATTAGTTCCAAATAAAATTCGATCATTGATTCGAAATCTATTTACTATTACTGTTTGAATATCCAATAAATTACAGATATTAGCTAGTATGATAATTAAAATAATAGCAAGATCGTTGCATTAATTAGCAAATTTATATTCGAGTTAATATTCATATCAAATACAAATAAATAAATAAGTTAAACGCTTAAATTTCTCTGCGAAATCAGGAAATGATACTTTCAAAATACAAAATGACATTACATTGCGTGGCAATAGAAAATTAAAGAACTATTTTAAACACTAATTTTTTTGTTACAACTCAGAATTATACTAATATTTTGTTTTCCAATTCCGACTAATTCGTCAGATTCAATAAAAAAAAAGATAAAGGTATTCTCCAACTTAGGTACGACCATCAAAACTTATAAAATTTCCGACTTAACCACTCATCTTCTGTTGATAAAAAATAAAATTTGAGCAATTTAACAACAAACCGCGTTTTAAAAATGTTATCAACAGAAGTGACTGATTGTTAGAAATTATTACAACCAAGAGCTATACGGCAAAACATTATCTAGATAGGATTTTCTTGTTAGATTCCGTCATTTGTTCCGGAAATATCTTATCAATAAACATTATCTAAGTTGCCACGGTTATGGAATTTTGAGAAATATTAGATAATTTTTTAAGAAATAATCTGCTTAAGTATTGTCGCATATAAAAAAAGAGAATCTTTATAAATATAAACATAAAAGTTATTCAGAATAATATTAAGAAAATTAATGAAACCATTACTTTTCCTCAATTTAACTTAAAAATATGCTATGTTCTTTTGAACACTATCAGTGCCGTTATATGCCTTACCATACTTACTAGATAAGTTTGCATTGATGCTAAGTACTTAAGTATTTGTATCTGAATTTTATGGAAAATTTTCCCAAGACATCTTAGGCTCTTCCTATTTTTCTTATCTATAAATACAATTATTTTCAACATTATATTACAAAATTATTACGTAAGAGCTTTACTACACTAAAAAATATTTTAAGCTTATTTAAATTGCTAGCTTTATGTAAAATAATATATGTATATTAGAATTTAATAATGTCAGAAGTTAATGAGCGTTTCGTATAATTTATTAAATTTGTGAGGTATACGAGCTATATCTACTCGCTGACACAAAAAAAAATATCATTTCTGTCATACCGACTGTACTTATCTCGTGAACTGATATTGCAATTAAAAGTTAATTATTACCATCAAAGGTCAACAGTCAGAAGAGTAGCCAGTAACGGTCAAATATCAGCAACCGGTAAACACTCACCGTTTAAAAGATGTTTTGATTTTTACTTACAGCATTAGTGAAATAGAAATTTGAAAAAGTACTTGATGTTTCAAAGTAGTTTTACGTGTTAATTTTCTTTTCGGTTATATGTAGTTGTTTATTAGACTTAACCTATGAATAAAATTGTATTGCGAGAACCTTATTTATAGTTTTTCAAGTACACACAGACATATTTATATAATTCGATTGAATAAAACACGGACATTGCATAATTGTACTTTAGGTAAAGTAAAAAAAATGATTGCAGGAAGTAAGTAAAGGTACATATGAAGTACGTATAATTAATACTAGTGTTTCAGACTTTTTATAAATCACTTATTTGTTATCAGTGATGAGACGACAATCGTATCGATGATTCGTTGAGGATTTAGAATATTTTTTAACAAGAGACTTTTCCGTGTGACTCGATTTTGTCTAGACAATTACTTAGGGAATTACAGAGGAAAAATGCAGATGTATGTGCATGCATACGCATGTGCGCGCGGCGCTCGGTTGTTCCCACGTAGTCACGCTTGCGTAGGAATTAATGGAGGATTTTTGACCGTTGACATTGTGTCGCCGGCTTCATCGAATCGATTGCATATGGATAGATTATAAAAATAGTGACATCGCTAATGCCATGCGTAATGTAAAGTGACATCGACCTGTTTCTGCTGACACATTCTTTTGCGTAAGGTATGGTAAATAAAGATCTCAGATACTTATAAGTATATGTTTTGCTTTTCTATTTTACTTTGACGTATATACTCTGACGAGACCTTGAACTCCCGAGTTTGTTGCACTTTCCTCGCTTTATTTCTTGATGAACTTCTACTTCATTCCGTTACGATGTTAAGTTTGGTATATTTTATTTGAATGTTAAAATTAGGGCTATTATTCTGCTTCGATAAGTTAAGAGCTCTATAGTTTAAACGTATATATATTTTTTATTTGCCAATAGAACTATTAAATAAATAGCTATGATAAGGCTGGCCTACCTCATTACCTTTAATCATATTTCTGTTAATTCATACAATCTAATATACAATGTAATCACAACATCAAAGACAGGATACTCGATGTAAAATAATAAGAAAACGAAAGTTAATT
The DNA here is from genome assembly GCA_035583055.1 of Torymus tubicola. Classification (NCBI taxonomy): domain Eukaryota; kingdom Metazoa; phylum Arthropoda; class Insecta; order Hymenoptera; family Torymidae; genus Torymus; species Torymus tubicola. The sequence continues at coordinate 37,191,958 of JAWWEQ010000010.1, forward strand.
ATCATTGGCTGAAAATCAGATTGCTCTTGCATTGCTGTCAATGCTGAGAAGCATTTGTGTATGGAGAAAGAGATTTGGTTGAAAATTTTTGTTATCTTCTCAAGATTTATGCGTTTTAACGAAAATATACTAAAGTTTAACCAACTATTTTCCAAATGAAATATGTTTTTCAGCCTGAACTAACTTCAGTATCACAAGTATTTACAGAATAAATAGAAAGGAGAGTCGGAGCTGGCTAAAAGAGGAAGAAAACGATGAGGTAGTAAATGATATATCCGCATATGAACATCGTTCCGTAGCTGACGACGGGACACTTGCTCTCGCACGGGCACTCGCAGCGGCACCTGCAGCAGCCCCGGCCGGCAGTCATGGCGGCGGCGCCCTCGAGCGAGTCTTTGAGGACGTTGACGCGAATGCCCCGCCAGAAGGTGAGGAAGTAGTCGTCCCAGTTGAGCTGGCGGACGTCGCAGAAGAAGAGCTCGCGGTCGCGCTGGTTCATCTTCTCGACGGCCTTCAGGGTCTCGGCCATGCGGACGCGCCAGTTGCCCCGGGAGAAGCGCTGCAGCCGGCACATGTCGCCCATCGACGCGAGCACCAGCTTCGTTTGCCTGCGAAGAAAGGAAGACGAGGCGTGAGAGTCTGCAGGCGGATTCGCAGATGCACACTTGTCGCTTACTCGGGGGGACTGTTGTGCAGGATCGAGAGCAGGTCGACGATCAGTGCCGGTACGTAGTCGAGAATTATGCGCAGCGCGAAGTACACCAGGTAGTTGCTAGCGAATATGATGTAGGGCCTGCGTTTGCTCTGGGAAGTGCTCAAGCCGAGCGGCTCCTCCATCAGCTTGTCCCTAATCTGGCCGAGATTTATCGGCCTCTCCTGACTGCTGCCAAAGTTGTAGACGAAGGCTTCGGGCTCCACTTGCCTGGGGGGAGGAGAGACAAGACGTGAGAAAAAGCCGGGGCTTACTTTTTGGGTGGGGGGAGGTGAAAAGCAGCCTTGCCAGCGGTCGACCGCGTCCCAGGCGCACACCAGCACGGCGTTGACAGCCAGGTCGGCGGGGACCAGGTCCAGCGGGTAGTCGTGCTTGTAGACCACGTGGACGGCGCCCATGGCCATCTTGACGAAGAGCTGGGCGGGCCCGTTCTTCTCGTCGACCCAGCCGGGCTGCGGCTCCCGGTACGAGGAGATCACTGCGGAAAAATTCACTTTTGCTTGAGCGCGCCGCCAGAAGCGTCGAGCGCGATAGTCGAGTACCTGCGCTGGGCCTGAAGACGCAGCAGGCGTACGGGGCCCTGACGGCGTGCTGCTGCACGAGCTCCTCGGCCACGGCCTTGCTGAAGACGAAGATGTTCGGCCAGTCGCCGAGCAGCATCCTGAGGGCGTCGTCGGTGAGGGCGCTCGGCGCCTGGTCCGCGGTCAGCATGTCCTCGACGGTCTTGAGGTCGGCCGGCGACCTGTAAAACTTCTCCTCGATCACGCGCTCGTGGCAGTGGGAGTAGGCCGAGGAGACGAGGAGGAAGGCCTTGAGGTGCTTGCAGTCCCGGGCCAGCTCGAGCATGTGCTTCGTGCCGAAGATGTTGGTCTTGAGGGCGACACTGACCTGCTCGTGGAGCCCCGTGGCGGCACCATTGTGGAAGATCAGGTCCACGTTCTCGCTGAGGCTCGCGTAGTCCGCGTGGCTCAGGCCCAGCCTGTCCGCGGCCAAGTCGCCGTTTATCGCTCTTATCTTCTCTTGGAAGTTGGGCTGGAGCTTTCTTAGCTCGTCGAATACCTGGCGTACGTTACAATAATGGCATGAAATACTTTCTAAAATCGTAAGAATGAAACGACCTAGTAGAATAGTGAGTATCAAATTTTATTTTACTAAATTAATTTTTACATTATTACCTATAAAAGAATATCACGTGCGACAATATGAAATGCATTTATTTATATTTATTTATTTCAAGCATAATCTGTAGTTTTGGGATGAGACATTATATAAGAAATTTTTAACACCTTCAATCATACATTTTGTTTACAAAGTATTTATTTCACACAAACATCAAATAATATACAATATATACCGATCTTACTTTTATTCCGACGTGGGTATAAACAGTTATCGAAAATATGAAAATTTGTTAGGTTAAAGCTTTTCTTACATTTGCACCTGCTTACAAACTTGACAAAGGCACTTGCTCGTCATTCTGATTTAAACAATGATCCAATTATACTCAAGCTAGTATTGAATTTGATTGATTACAATGACCAAGGTAATTAAACATTGAACTACTTATATAAACAATGACACAAATTAAATGAAATTTTTACTTCAGAAAGTTATGAGTGTGCCCCAAACGTCATTATATTCTACCAACTCATTAAATTGCAATCAGGCCAAAGCCATTGATCATTTCCTCCAATCCCAGATTACACAAGGAGTTAATTTTATTAAAAAGAAAGTGATTTTGTGCGAAAATGAAGAAAGGAGATCCATTTACACTTGATTAGCCTTAATAAATTCTCCAATTCTTTGTAGTGTTCCTACTAATACAGCCATGATTCTTTTCATCAATTACAGCTTAATAAGTATACATACTCACATTGTCAGTGAAAAGTTTCGTGTATTTAGTTAGAAATTCCTCATTTTTCTTCACTTTAATCAAGACGTAAATTCGGTTCACGTCGGGACATTCTCTGAGCAGCTTTTCTAAAAGACACTTGCCCAAGAGGTTGGTTGGGCCCGTAACTAAAATATTAAGTCCCCCGTAAAATTTAGTTATCTCACTCTCGCCTTTACTCTCCGACACTGCTTCCGTGTCGTCCCTCATCCGCTGATAGATAACGTCTACCACCGACATGTTCAATGGCCAATTCGTAGAGCACACTCAATTGATGAGTAAAAATGGCGAGCGGTTTGGCTGAAGAGCGATCGCGAGCGCGACAAGAAGAACTCAGTGCGAAGTAAAAAACGCGACTGAGAGTTTTCGGTAGATTCGATAACCATTTATACACTTTATATTCATTTAGTTTTTCATTACCAATGCAGCCGCGAACTCTCCATTCAATTTACAATATCTATCGTCCGACTTTCTGCTGACGCACTATTACGCAATACGAGTCGCAGCTCGATCGAGAATTAACTAATCAATCCATTTTCAAGACACGCATGTACACATACAGATACACAGACATACAATACAATTTGAAGAAAACTGTGAAGAAAAATATATGATATAGTAACTTTGAAGAATTTACCGGTCTTTCATATTGGTTTTGTAGAAAAAGCTGATAAAAATCAAGAGAATTAGCTCAGAAGAAAATACTCAGCAGAGGAGCAACTAATCCGATCACATAATAGAGGATAATGCCCATGAATATGGCGGTCACAGTGTAATGCAGGTACTTGAGTCTAAAGAAATGTTTTCTCGCTTCCAAGATATTGTCGAGGGGCTCCTTCATAATGTAAACTCGCACGCCACGAATGTATTGTGAGGTGAATTCCTCCCAATCAAAGTTTCGCAGGTCAAAGTTGAACAGCCTTCTGTCGGTAACTCCGAGTCTGTCGTAGGCTTTTAGCATTTCCGGCATGTGGATTCTCCAGTTCCCATTGCCGAAGTACAAAAGCTTATTCAGGTGTTTTGTGCCGAACCAGAAAATGGACACCGCTCTGAAATAAACAGGTATGAAAATGATAATACTTATCTTTAAAATACTTTTCATAGTAGTTGGAGATAAATATTGTGCTAAAGATTCTCATATGTCTAATTAAACTAAGACAGTTTCGAACTATTTAGAAAATTGACATACTACATAGTAACAATTTTCATTAATTTTTACGTTCAATTTCTACGGCATAGAAAAATTATGATACATTTATTGCGGTTTTACCATAAATCTTTACAATCGGATAGTATTTTTTCTTTGCTACCATTACAAATGTTTTTCTACTCACTAAAAATAAATTAATGAATAATTGTTGGATGTTTAAATAAATGTTTACTTCTTCGCTTTGACTCAAGAAAAAAGTTTTTGAACCTGCCTATATAAATATTAACCTGACCCGTTCTGGATTCGTGCAGAGTCCAACCTGCACAACAGCGAAGTTCAGTCTGATAAAATTCTGATTTGTATGCCTAACATAGATTAGCTAGTTACCGTATCTTTCTCAGTAGCTATGACTTCTTTTCAATGAATGGTGTACTTTAATTAAGGTTATTTTAGAGCTGTTGTTTTTTTACAACACAGCTCTTTCTCTGCATGACTTTACATAAAAATATAAAATTGTATTTCTCAAAAACCTGGGATGTATGTAATTTTATCTTCTTACATTCTTTTAAGAGAGAACAAAATAAAATACTTTTGTATAGCAGCTTTACATTGTAAATTGATATATGTTTTTGCATGCATATGTGAGTTTTGAATTCCATAATGCATAAGAATGAAATTTCTGTCGGAATCACAAAAAATTCTTATATGTATGTTAATGATATACAATGAAAAATTATTAAAGTAGAAAGAAAAAAAGTTAAAAAATCTGTTCAAGAAAATCATTTGGCAACTAATCAAATTTCTATTTGCACGGTTGTTCTCTTGCCGAAGCGATGACCGAAAACAGAAATTTGCATTTACTTTACTAACTATATAAATAATAGTCACTAATTTAAAAGAAAATGGTAACAGATGGTGGTCATTTTAAAAATCGAATGAATTAAAAGAAGCAATTGAAAATGAAAAGAAGCAAATGAACTCAAGCAAATAATATAAAATGGTTATTATTTTATTACTGGAATTAATATAATGCATTATGCCACTTTTAGAATTTCCATATAAAGAAAGAAAAAATTGCATTAATTTAAAAAGAATTATTAAAAATCTAGAAAGACGAAAAGCAAAAACTAAAAATCATTTATTATGCACATGGGTAATCGTAAAAGGTTTTTATACGATATGCATGTTTATTATTTACGCATAAGTTTATTTGTGTTGATTATATATTGATTACGATTATAAAATGCGAATATAAATTAAGCACATTATTTTATCTTTTATCTAAAATGCATTTTTTTTAAGAATTTTTTTTCAAGTTACACAATCTTTTATGGTTGTCATTTTTCATGTTTTTGTCCAACCCACAAACCCGTGCATGAATTACTCGCATTTGTTTTACCATGTAATATACTATTTCTTTTTCTTAATCGGATTATATTGAATTAATTGAAAAAAAGGAAAATAATCAAAAATCCAACAAAAAAAAATATTTTCTATACCCTCAACGAGCGAAATCAGCTTTTCTGTACCTGTCGAGCGGGCGCGAAATAGAATTTTCTGATCCTAGGTTGTTATTGCTGATACCATTACTGTAACTTTGGTGAGTTTGACACCCTTGCTTCGCTCCGATGATATACTTGCACTCGTGTCAGAATGACCCGTTTGGTATGATACATTAAGCTTTATTTGCTCTGTTTTTATATTTTTAATGGATTCGACTGAATTTAAAACTGTTCGGAACTAATTGTTAGTTGAGTGTATGGCTAAGATAATTGATAAAATTTTTTGATATAGGAATAGTGGATTCTTTGAAGGCCAATGTCCAAGGGGAGAAACAAATTAAGCCTATTTTTTAAGTTTGCAACAATGAGTTTTGACAAAGCTGGCAAAGTTATGTCTTATTACCAGCTGATACTGTATAAACCTATTGCCCGAAGAGATCATTGGCCCTCCAATAATCCACTATTTCTATCAAAATCACTAAATAATGGAAAGTGCCACGCTATATAATAATAAATTATTTGTTTTGTTTTTGAGGTGTATAACACTTTTTGCTCTAAGACGCTCGAAAGACGCTTTCGAGTAGCAGTACTGCTTAAAAATAAAATTTCATATATAACAGCATTCCTCATATTTTTATGTTTAAGAAAGAAAGTCTATCCTCCAAATTTACAGGTACGAAAATAATGAAAAAATTTTTAACAACATTGTGTCGATTTTTTAGTCATCTGCTTCGACTTTCTAACGTTAAGATAAAAATTTTCTGTGGTTCATTTTTAATTAATTTAACTTATAAAATTAGTTAATAATTTTTATTTTAATTATTTAATCTTTTCAAATGTTATGTAGTTTAATATCAAAAATTCAAAAAATTATTCAAAGTATGGCGGCACTATTCCTTGCTGAGCAATTTCTTATTAAATGCTTCAATGTGGTTGCTCAAAATTTTTTTTTGCCTAACGGGCCAAAAGTAGCACTTTTACTCCCGGTGCCCGATCGCAAAAATTGTATTTTTGGCCTTGCTAGTTGCTAGGCAACAAAATCGTATATGTACCACGGGAGCAAACAAAGAATGCCTCAGATCGCATGCCTTCGGCTCGGGTGATAATTTACGTACGATCTGGGACATTCTTCACTTTTATTCCCTAGGTGCATAGTATACTATTTAACTATGGAAAGTTATTGATTTTGGATATGATGAATTGACCGAAATCACCATTAAATAACTAGAAATTGCGCGAATAATTTCGATTCAATGAAAAAAATTTAACTAGAGTTTTTGAAACTTACAAAATGCAATTTCAATAAACAATTTCTACAATTTGTAAGTCTCTGTAATTTTATTAATACTTTAATTAGTCAATATCCGTTTATTACTTTTCACTTACAACCAAAAAATTGTATAGAATCCTATTCCTAACGTTACTATTATAATCATTTTATTGACTTGAAAGCGGAATTTTGTCTCATACTTTGTGTCCCTCACAACATAGAAATAAACTAGCCATACTCCGGGGCACAGAATATACAAAAACATTACCTCTAGTGGTCTATCCATCCAAGTCAACAGAGCGAACACAATTGAGTCAGAAATAGAATTCTATATGCAAAACGCAAGTACAATTGTTTATTTTGTTCCCCAGCTGCTTAATCGATAATATTTCACAAGACAAATTCATCTTATTTTATAATAGAAATAGTGTATTGTGTACCAAGAACGTAAAGTAGGCTCTTTTAGACCGAGTGTGGAATTTGCAGTACGAATCGAAGACGAACGTTTTGTAACGCATGTACTCTTTTTTGCGTGGTTTGATATATTAAACAGGGCTAATGTGACCATCTTGTGAAACGATAACTATATGCGCATTAGCTATTGCAAAGTAGCAATTTACTACAAAAAAAACGAAGATTGTTAAGGTATTTGTTTACTAATAGAATTTATTATGAAAAGCGATATTCTTGACATAAATTAAGATGGTTCTTTCAGGACTTCCCTAGTCAAAATAGTGCTAAATAAAATAGTTACTTAAATTTAAAAAAAACATAGTTGAAATAAGATTTATTCATTTAAAATGAGAGAGATAGTCAGTATATTATAATGAAAGTGTATTTAACATGATTAAAATAACTTTTTTTAACAAAATATCGATATTTCAGAAACAGCACAAACCATTATTGATAACTAATCTTAATCTTTTTTTTTCTTAACCGATTTTAATTTTCGAGGTCTCATTTTGTTCCTTGAATAATTTCATGAGGACTTACCCATGGAAAAATTTAAAAGTATTCAAAACTCAGAAAGTTATAGCCAATTGAAAACAAATTATTTTGATAACCTCGTTCATGATTTATAAACAATTAGCTATAACTTTCTGGGTTTTGAATACTTTTAAATTTTTCCATGTGTAAGTCCCCATGAAATTACTTAAGGAACAAAATGAGACCTCAAAAATTAAAATCGGTTAAGAAACAAAAAAGATTAAGATTAGTTATCAATAATGGTTTGTGCTATTTCTAAAATATCAATACTTTGTTAAAAAAAGTTATTTTAATTATTTTAAATACACTTTCATTATAATATATTGACTATTTCTATTATTTTAAATGAATAAATCACATTTCAACTACGGTTTTTTTAAGTTTAGGTAACTTCTTTATTTAGCACTGTTTTGATTAGGGAAGTCGTGAAAGAACCATCTTAAATAGATGCAAAAATATCGAAATGAGTAAAAGATCGCGAAAATCGTCCTTGTGTTACAAAAATAATATTTTTAAATAAATCAAAAATTTTTCTTACCTTGGTTTTTTTCTCATAAGTAGTAGAGCTGTGTCAGCTAGAAGTGCTGGGAAGAAGTGCAAAAGAATATGGAGTAATAGGAAAAATGGGAAACATTCAGTAAAAATTACGAATGGATGCCAAAGAATCTGCGTAGATCCAATGTTGTAAGCTTCCTGAATCAATGTTTTGTACATCGGGCGAAGAAATGTAGGATTTGTAACACTACTTCCATAGTTATACACAACAGGGCCTTTTTCACGTGCACTGTTAAAAAATAATAGTTAAGACATTATTTACCATAAAATTTTCGAAAGCTGTATTTACTTATTGCTATTGATTTATACACAGGTCAAATTTTTCCAGAAGAATTATCGTAAATTCTCTGTTAATTAAAGGACTTTTTGTGGACCCCTTTACATTTACTTTCTAAAATTAAGAATTGAACAGAATCATTGTTATTATAGTTTATAGAACTCTTTTTGTAAAATACAAAGTAAAATATTGTTTAGAAAGTAACATCTCAAACGATTTTAAGAGTAAATAATACAGATTTCGGCAAATATCTTTAAGCTTCCGAATATTCATGTACCTCATGATTATATTGTGCGTCGTAATTTTTTTTCAGCAATTTTCGTAATATTGTTTCTGGAAAAATTCTATCTGGTTAGCAACGTATTCTCGTTATTATGTTCAATATTAAACAATATTAAATAAAAAAGAAAAGATAGAATAAAATTTTTTGAACTATTCCCCATTACACATTAGAAGTTATTGAATGAGAAATCGTCTGATGTTTTATATATTCTTAATTCTTGTATAAGTAATGTAATGTGAAAGTAATTCAACTACGAATAATACCCGAATTTGGATGAAAATATTTATAAAATCATCATAATTTAAACAAACTGAAAAATATGTTTATTGTTAGTACAGTGAGAAAATAATCACAAAAAATTAGAAAAAGCTTTGTAGCGTATATAAGCCGACTCTCTTAATTTTATTTAAATTTTCGTATGTAAGTTTAATAAAATTTTCATTGATTCACCCATTGTATTTCATTTCACATTTATTGTATTTTTTACAAATATTTTATATCTCCCCATCTCACAAGAAGAGTATCTGAAATCCGGATCACGGATTTTTCTGATGTGATTTTAGACACCGAAATATGAAGGAAGTTATCGACACTTTCAGTTGTATTTTAAAGAAATACTAAAAAAGTGCCGTGTCTTTTACGTTAACTATTTAGTCTAGACAAGCCTCATATATAATTGTAAACAAGTAAAACAGTACTACAGAGTACGAGCTTTCCATTACTTTTTTTAGAATTAAAAAATATCAACTTCTTTTAAAATCATGATAGTTCAAAGTTTAAGCAACTAAAAACCATTAATAAATAGATGAAAACTAGAGATTCAATGTTATGTGTATCTGATGCATATTTTGTTGTTTTAAAATTATTATACTTCGTGCAACATGCGTTCGTGTGTGTGTATGCTCTCTAAAGTTGAATTAGTGAAAATTGCTCCACTATTTCAATTAGTGGAAAAAAACTACTAATTTCCCTGGTGCAAATCCAAAACATTTTTTATCCAATAACTGACTATTTATTTTAGACTTGGCCATAAAATAGGCACTTTTCTTGTCTA
>JAWWEQ010000010.1:37201738-37225689 GCA_035583055.1 Torymus tubicola
AAAAGTTCAATTTAAACAATTCAAACGTATTCGTCTTTAGCGCCTTTTTTCTACAAACCAATCAAATTGATCAACATTAACCAATCAAAACAGTCTTATTGTGATGACAGATTTCATCCATCACTTTTTTAAAGAGGATATGCGTGATTCTCGACAAAAGTGCTCAGATTTACATGTAATCTTGGTGGTAGCTACTAACCATTTTTCATTAAATGATAATGAACATTCTGGTGATTTTTCATTTCATGATATCATATTTTAGTTACTTGAGTTTCATTCTTGTAAAAAAATTTATTTTGAAAAAAATTGAAGTTTATACACCTTAACCCATTAGCACACAGAGGACGCAATTTTGAGAATTGAGTTTGAAATGTTGCTGTACGATATGTGCACTATAACAAAATTTAAAACCTATTGGAATTTATGATTTCGAGGGTCCTCTTTCCAATAGTGTTGGTTAAAATTTCCCAAAAACACTTTTAACCTTGGAAAAATGGAAAATTATCCAAAAAAACGTGATTCTTCGACTGCAATTTTTTTTTAAACTGAAATTTCGATGCTTTATCCGTTATGTATATACTTAAAACCTATATACATTGCGGCCTCGAGGTCTGAATTTAAAAGAAATACGTTTCCGAAAGCCAGAAAATTTTTCGTTAAAACAATATGGCGGTCGAAGTGACAATCTTTTTTTTAAAACGTTATGAATTTTTTCTGGAAAACTATAGACTTTAAAGAAAATTTCCATAGAACGAGAAAGTCTTAGAATTATTCAAAGAATGCTCTTGAATTATTTCAGAAACATTGAAAATAATTTTTATTTTCGAAAAATTCGGTAAATCGAAAATTTCGAAAATGTCATATAAACGCTGAAACATCTAGAGGTATTCTTTGACCAATTATAAAAATTTTTTGTTCTATGAAAATTTTCTCTAAACTCTAAAAATTGATTACGAACGCATCGAAATATATGACGTTTGAGAATGAAAATCAATTTTTCATAAAAATTATAGAGTTTAGAGAAAATTTTCATAGAACAAAAAAGTTTTAGAATTGGTCAAAGAATATCTCCATGTTTTCAGCGTTTTTTATGACATTTTCCAAAGTTTTGATTTTCCGGAAATGAAAAATTATTTCCAATGGTTCTGAAAGAAATTTTCTTTAAAGTCTATAGTTTTCAAAGAAAAAATTCATAACGTTTTTAAAAAAAAATTGTCACTTCGACCACCATATTGTTTTAACGAAAAATTTTCTTTTAAATTCAGACCTCGAGGCCGCGATGTATATAGGTTTTAAGTATATACATAACGGATAAAGCATCGAAATTTCAGTTTAAAAAAAAATGCAGTCGAAAAATCCCGTTTTTTGGATAATTTTGCATTTTTCCAAGGTTAAAAGTGTTTTGGGGAAATTTTAACCAACACCAATGGAAAGAGGAAACCTCGAAATCATAAATTCCGATAGGTTTCATATTTTGTCATAGTGCACATATCGCAGAGTAACACTTCAAACTCAATTCTCAAAATTGCGTCGTCTGGGCGCTAATGGGTTAAAACAGAATCAGTGCACTTTTGCTGAGAATCACCCATATCTTACTCAACCCAAATATTCGTTAAGCTATGACTAAAGAAAGAAACTTCATTTTCATAAAAAATAGTTCATTTTCGACATAAATTAGCTTGAATCTCGGAATAAAAGGCCCATTCAGAAAAATCCTGAGACACATATCTCATGATTTGTCGTGAAGAAGTACCTTCTAAAATTTCAGCCAATGCCAGGACCCGCATTCCTGGTGCTCCCCTTGTTAGTACCAATAAAATATAAGATTATATTTAGTTATAAACACTATTATTCGCGTAAGCTGCAAATGCATACATGCTCAAAATAGATTTTTACACTTTAAATTATTTGTAGAATACTTACAGAGGTTTGCGACCACTAATTATAAGAGCAGCATCAGCTAAGAGGGCGGGAATCATGTGAAATAATATATGCATTATCCAAAATGCCCAAAGTTTTTTTGTAAACCAAATGAAATTCAGCATCAAAGCTTTACTTGATCCCTCTACGTCCCCCTTGTCTTTGACGTAACCGTAGAGCTGCGGTAGATTTGTAGGATTCTGGGTGCTGGTTCCATAATTATAAATAACGGGTTTCTGTTCCTTTTTCCTTGAATATAAAGTATTTTTAATTAGTTTATCCTGGTAGAAAATGAAAACGTTTGTAGTGTAGTACATGTCTAGTTTGAACTAAAATTTAAAAAGAAAATGTTTTCTGCCGTAAGTGTAACTCGTTTTAACCTACTTTTTATATTTACGGGCTGAAAAATAATGTACATTTTTTAGAACCTGTTAATTCGACATTTTAATGCCAATTAAAGTACGCGTACACGCCATTAAAAATCTAGTAATAAGGGTTTGCTTTTAACAATAAGTTAGAGAAATAGTTAAAATTAATTTAAAGCATTCTTTGATACGTATCATTCGATGAAAATAATGAGATATAAAGCCATTACAATAATACATTACGATTCGTGTGCCTCAAGTAGCCCTTTATTACACGGCGTAAGATACGAGTATCGTACAGAATTTTATGGCATGGCCTGCCTAAGCTCGCCGTCACGCATATCCATGACGTGGGCAGTGAGTATGATAAATGCGGTGCAATACTAGGCTACTTAGGTCACGGATAGGCGTGACTTAAGCGCAACAAATTTTAAGAATACAACTTTTGTGATGTTGATGAAGTCGAGACTGCTAACGTCCTTAACTAAGGCTACGATACAGTATACAAAATGTGAATGATGAGCTTACCATCTATCAGTGACGTCCCAAGTTAAAGCAATCAACATATTTATGCTCATATCGACGGGTATGAAATCTATTGTTCTTCCAAAATGATAAGCGGCATGTAATGCACCTAACCCAGCTCCAAGCATAATGAATACCGGCCCATTGAAATTTCCGCACCAGCCAGCAACTGGTTCATTTATTGTAGTAGTCACTGAAAAATAAATGATTATTATATTTGTTTTATTGCATAATAAGAATTTCTTTATTAGTTATATGCTTTATTTCCATGTTCTATTATTATCATAATTAGGTTTTAGAATTCTTTTATTTGACTACATATTGATTACGTAAGTGCATTATTGAAGCGAGTAGTGTATGTGATAAATAATTATATGATTAAAGCCACACAAAAATGTATGTTTATATGACACAGCGGTAGAGATTCCGTTTAACATATTAGATTATCCAAGATACGCAACGTTGCGAAATTCAGTCATTTCAATAAATTTTAACGAAAAGTAACATACAATATTTTTGCTATTTTGTAGAACAATTTAGATTGTTGACATGAAAAAATAACATTGCCTTCTTCTGTTTTTCTAAACAGCTGAAATATATTGATTGAGTCATATATCCATTGAGGACTCTTTGTAATAGTTATCAGAAACTCAAATTTTGAAGTCACACGAGTGTTAAACATTCTGGAGATTTGCCCATTACTATGCTACAAGTTAGGTGAAGCAGATGACAATCAATTCGTGTTTCTTATAGCTCTCATTTCCCTAGCGCAGCAAATGGCAGGCTTGCTAAAATTACCGACTTGACATGAGTTGCATATATTTTTTAAACAATTTGTTCTCAGAAGTTGAATCAACAGTTTGGGAGGTAGCGCAGTTGCCACCACGACTGATCATCGAAATTAGGTAGCATTGAACGCAGCCAGTACGTGGGTAGAGGACCGAGTTTTTCTGCGGCACGTTGTGTAATCGGTTTGGTGTTGAATTGCCTTCTGACAAATTGAGCGGGATGTGTGGACATATACAGTTTTGGTATCTAAGCCTACGTAATGTCACCTAGACATCCAAACTGAATTAATCCAATACACTAATCATCCCGGGTCTGGTTTCCCTAATTAGAATTTATTCCACGTGGTTTGCCTGTAGATTTTTCCCACCCCACAGGCATAACCCTACGCGAATGTGGGATAATAGGATGTAAGGTATGAATGTAATAAAATAGATACAGGAAAATAAAGGCCAGTAGGCTGCGTGGAAAGCACCAAAATTTGTATGAAAAGTTCAACTTTCACGAGGAGTTTAAAAACATTTGTTTATAAATGTAAGATAAATGAAATTAAAATCCATGATTTATGTTTTTACAATTTTTGTAATCATTTATTTAATCGCCCAAAACACAATTTTCCACTGGCGTCTCCAATGGATTCATTATTTATAGATTTATATTCAAAATGAACATTTGGAAAAATCTCATAGAACCTTATAATAAGTTAGTTCTGTTGCTCAAGATTATTTAGCACCAAGATATGTTAAACTGAAACTTAAATGTAAAAGCTAGTGATGTTTAACCGGTTTCGGAACTATAGAATAATTAATATTCAGCCAGATAAAGGATGTCATGCGTTCTAAGAACCCGTATATAGGCTTATACACAAAATTTTTAACATTTTTGGTTATTGTAAATTTTAAAATATTGATAATTAAATACATCAAAATTGAAATACCTCAATCGAAAATATACGAATAATTGTACTGACAGTCACACTTTTTCTGTTCTAAATGGTATCTATAAAATTCAATGTTATAGGGAGCGGCGGAGCTAAGATTTTTATGTAAATATTTCACGATTTTAAAGCTTTCTTACTTAACTTATTTAAATTAGGTAATCAAATGAAGCGTTTCTTAATAATAAACATGTGAAAATTTGTAGAGGCTTGAACGACGCGCGTAAATTTAGTTGTTTTAACTAAATATTTAGTTAAATTTAATAATTTTTTTTTCAGTGGCATGAAAAAAGCAATTATCAGGTGAAAATACATGATGAAATTCACTTTAAGTTTGTCTACATAAAAATAAAAAAAAATTTTCCACAGTTTCAAAGCTAAATTCGTGAATTTTTCAAAACTTACGATATTCAAGACCAGGTGGAGCCAATGTGAGGTTTCCTACCCCTACCGAGGGAAAATGTTTCTTGTAGGGAATCCACTCAAGGAGTGAAAAGCATCCAACAGCGATTTGTTTTAGCCAAAATTCGATTAAAGCACGACTTTTGAGCATTTTTTCGCCGTTTGGCCCCACTGTGCGTCGGACCGTCGATCGGAAGGGAGCCCGCTTCCGCTTAAGTGTAGCTTGAGCGGTGAGTGCCGTATCAAGCTCGGAACCCCGAGAAAGCCTTTTTTATTTTACTAAATTTTATGATTAAATTTTAATAAGAAATGGGTATTTTTATTTTTAAACACGTTAATGTAGAAACTGTGCCTATTAAAGGAATATAAACTAAAAAGAAAATTAGAAATTTTATTTCCCGTTATATCGGGGTGCTGTTATAATTCACACACACACACACACACACACACACACACACACACACTTTAGTCGCTATTATATTTATTTATTTTTATCGGCATCCCATTATTATTTTTATACTGACAGAGTCCTTATAATAAATACTATAAACACCTACTTTTTTTATTAAGAAATAGTATTTTATAATAATATCATGAATCATTAATCAGCAAAAAGTAGACGTGGCCATAAGCTCCGCGTAAAAGTGTGCTATTTTGCAACTGTATTTCTTAATAATTTGGTCGGCAACCTTATGATTTCTTGGTAGCTATGAAAAGTTTAAGACTTAGAAGAATATTTCAGTCAAGTTTTCAAATTGATTTAGTATTTTACAAAAGTCGCTCATGCTACCTTAAGTTATCGGGTTATTGTACCACATTCGACATCGGACTGTCGATCCGAAGATCTACTTCCGTTTATGTTATCGGATTATTGCTACAACGCTATAAGTAGCAATTGTATTACCGCATGATAAGTCAGATATGCATAAGTTATACGTAACAGATTATATTTTACTTCGGTTAAGTTCGTCTTCAAAAAATCTCACACTTTACACTTTTACCTAATGTGCCAATTATTTGTTATACCGCCACCAACCTAACCTATCTCATATTTGAACAATCTACCTTACAAATCTAAGTGTAGACTTTATAAATAATTTACCGATTACAGTAATATTCTTTTATAGTAATTTGTATTATTAAAAAATATTATCAATCGAAATTTCTCACCATTGTTACCTGTATGATTTAAGATTCTTAAAGAAAGTAAAGTCACGTATTTAACATAGTCTCCCAATACAAAATAAATTCTTGAATTCTAAATATTGGCATTAAAAATTAATTAATGAAATCAGTAATTTAAATTTGAGGAATTTTATTATAGTAAATGGTATAGAAAAATTCACGATAAAAAATATTTTTTGCTCAACTTACATTATCGATACATATAGTTTCTTTATCACTTACGTTCATATATTTGAGACAGTATAATAGTCCTACTTTAATCACTAACTCTGTTTTATCGACTGCATGTGTAATATAATAACATAGAAAAATAACATGAGTCTTGTACATCTCCAATTACGAATTCAGTTGATTTACATAATTCTGTAATACATCGTTTTTTGAGTTTGAAAGCAAAAAATGATGACACTTTTATGTATGCATGGAACAAAGATGAAGGAAGTTCAACTTTAGAGAACGATTAGATGTAAATCTTATAATGTATTACTACTGGATTACGTAACATAAAAAGGTCACACAAAAATAAAATTCATTTTCTTCCTTCTGTATTGAACTGTATTTTTTTACGCTATGTGTACAAAGCTTGATTTCGCGCATGTTTTTTTTTATTCAAGGAATAAAGATGTATAAGGAACGAAAGGGCGAGCGCGAAAAGAATCAGTAGTGGTGTCATTCTCTCCCAGAATTGAAGGAAATAGGAAAGAAAGAATAGCATTAGCTGTTCCTTCCCAGCGGAAAAGGAAAAGTCAAAGCGGTGATAAGGCTCTTATGACGTCAACGTTGCACAGTGCCCCCCCCCCCCCCCGGAAGCCGATAAAACGCGCGAGCAGAAATAAGTGAGTCCCGTTATCCTGAGAAGGAAAACGTGGATGACCCCAATCATGCAGGAGTAAGTCACAATTCGTTGAATCGCTTAAAGAAGTAAGCATCTTAGCCTGATAAATTCGTTGAAAAAAAATAATCTGAATGAGTTCCAAAAATTGTTTAAAAAAAATCTTTTTACCATAGTGAATCTCTAGTTAGAAAACTATATAAAACACAATGTGAAAATTTTTTTTAATCCTCAACCAAAAAATTAATCTATTACCCATGGAAAAAGGGCAATCTGAATCCTTCAACAAAGGTGAAAAGAGTTATGACTATATACTCAATCACAATAGGTTGTTGAGACATAATACACTCTCCTACCTACACAACCCCCCCCCCCCCCCTTCCCGGGAAAAATCATAAAATCTTAAAAAGCGTTTTTAAAGAAATTTCTTTTTTAAGAAAGAAAAATTCTAGTAAAAAATCAATACATAATTCTTCACTTACCTATACTTGGTCTGTAAATACCAACAGCTGACTTCGATTTTTCTGCATATTGCCTAACCAAATCTTCTGCAATAGCTTTTGTTACCATGTAAACACTAGGATATTCACCTAGGACTTCTTTTAGAACTTCCGGAGAAAGACCATTTTCAGTTTTCTTATCTTTTTCTATTAAATCGTAAACAAAATTCAAATCTCCTGGAGGCGGATAAAATTCTTCTCTAATATGTTTCTTGTAACAATGTGAATAAGCTGTAGATACGTGGATATACACTTCCAGATTTCTACATTTTTCTACCACATCGAGTATATGCTTGGTACCCAAAACGTTTACAGCCAAGGATAAACTGACTCTAATGTCAAATTTAACATTTGCAGCGTTGTGAATAATTATATTAGATTCATTAATTACAGTTTCTAAATCTTCTTGCGATAACCCTAGTCCATCCAAAGTAACATCACCATTTAAAACTGTTACTTTGTTTTCAAAATTTGGGTATGTTTCACGTAACCGATCAAAGATCTAAAATAATAACATTAAAAATATTTAACTTTTATAAACAAATATATTTTTCTGGATAATGCTATTACTTAGACAAAAATAGTAACAAAAGTAAGGTTAAAGCACTAATCAAGATAGATAAAAGGGATGTATATCACCTTTCCATTCTATTGAATTGTCAGTTTGTTCATTAAACAAGGCAAGAAAGATGCTTCCATGTCCTTTGATGTAACCATAAAACTAAAAATAATTACACTGCACGACTAACATTCTATACAGTTATATGTACATAACTTTCTATATAAGTATACATATTTTTAAACTATACGTAATGGTTTTACTTATTATCATATATTTAGTTTTTTTTTAGAAACCAAAATTTATCATAATTATGATTTAAAAGACAGAAGTATTTAAGGCCCTTAGTTTTGAATGTGATTAACAACGAGATATAATAACCAAATAATCTAATATGCGCAATGTTAATATACGATTTATATTTCAATTTAAAAATATTATGTACATTTAAAATAGAAATACTAAAAAGCATTTTCATAAAATTTGAAGTTTTTTCCTCTGCAGAAAAATTTGATAATTTTATTGATGACAGAGAATGAACTTTACTGGTCAACAAAGCTATATGAGCAAACAAAGAGACTACAATTTTTAATGCAGTTAAAAGTTATTTTCACCAAAAGAAATAATCTATAATAATTAAGAAACTCATTATTTGATAAAAAATTTTTGTTTTTTTCTTTTTAAAATTATTGTGTCCCCTTAAATAAATCATAATAATTGACGTTCAATAATTTACACCAAAGTTGTTTTCAAACAAACCTATAGCTATTTGAAAATTAATAAACCAAAAAAATTAAATTGAAAATTAAATTGAAAATATCTATAACTACATTTCGTTAATTATGGTTTATAAAAATTCTTCTGTTTCCTTTAAACCGAAAAATACAAGAAATTTCTGCCCGAATGATACTCGTTTTATTTTTAGTTCAACTCGTATATTGATTAATGCTCTATATCTAGTCTACATAACGATGGCATTCATCGTATATTAATTTACATACCTTGTGTTGAAAATATTTGTGTAAACGTTGCTCGATAGATTCCTTTCCCTTTTTTCTCATCAAAATGTAAATACACTTTAAATCTGCACAACTTCGAAGGAGTTTCTCGATCAATATTTTTCCCATAAAACCTGTTGCACCAGTTATAAAAAGGGTTTTTCCAGTATAAAATTCTTGAATTTCACTTTTCATGTCTTCTGAATATTTTTCTTCAAGATCATCATTCATGTGTTGATAAATTAAATCTAACTGAGACATTTTGATAATTTTATAAGTTTGATCAGCAATGTCGCCCACTTCGTCCACTCGGGTAATACAAAGAGTAAAAGCATGACAATGAACGATTCATGCCATTTATATGGCCAGGGAATATAAAAATTTTAATTATGCAGTTTCCGTTTCGTGGGATTCGTAAGTAATAGGCGCAAACATGAGAATTCAAATCGGATTTAAAATGCAAATTCAAACTGCGTAATACTTCTACTTTCTTACGTTCTTAGGATTTCACGTGGAAAAATTTGATGACGATTCAATACATTGTAATTTAAACTTATCAAATAGCTAAGTAGAAACCTTCAATATTAATTAAAGTTTTTTTACACTAAATTAAACGTAACATAATGTATAAACGTAACATATGCATATAAAATCCATTTCGCATACTAAAAAATTTAATATATATATAATATATGCAATACAATAATGTATAAAGAGATAACATATAATGTTCAACATACAAAATGACTTTTTTTACTACAAATAACTGATTGAAAACAGTTCATTTACAAAATTTCATATTGAAGTCGGCTCGATGCGATGAAACATCTAGCAGGCTTGAACGGTTTCAGTTGATTTCAATTCTGAATGTTTAAAATGAATCTGTTTGAATCAATCATTTCTAGGTGTCAATGACACATGCTTTATACCAACATGCACTAAAATAGTGATTGTAATCTTTATTTACAGCCTTCGCGAGACTGTTTTCTAAAAAAGACAATGAACTCAAATTTTTCACGTTAGCATAGCACATTTCTTTTTTTTTCCTCTTTCATTTTTACTTTGTGTGTAAAATATAGCATAGGCACCAAAAGAACGAAACAATTTGTTTTTTAAATTAATAAAAATTAACTAATTGTTGAAGAACATTTTTCTTGAAAATATGAAAAAACTCGACTAATCGTTACTCCATAATCAAGCTTGAAGAGGTCGAAAAATCCGTCAATGAAGCGTATGAATTTTGTCAAAACAAATGTTTTTTTATTAACTTTTATCTTTTCTAGCTTTGCAGGTTTTATACATGTCAAGTATCACATAAGTTCCTTCTGCAAAATAAATATTTTTATTATTGTGCTATAACATTCTTATAAATAATAATAATAATAATAATAATTACAATAATACGTACAAAATTATTTTTATATATTCAAATAATTATATGTATTATAAGTTTTGTTCAGATTTTACTAAAAAAATCACTAATTATTTATTTTGACCTCCGGTTCGGCCTATCGTTCGCGCATTAAAAATTTAGAGCAGTGCATTCAATAGTTCAATATTAACGTGACAGAGTGTTTTACAGGTTCGTATGCAAGGGCGTACCCCAGTCAATTTCACCTTGACTCGAATGAACAATTAAAAACTGGAATTGGTTGGTGTCTCCATATAGAGAGAAAAAATTTCTTGCCAAGATTCATTAACAGTTAGACTGTGAGTAAGTTTAGTGAAAATTGATTTCAATGTCGTTGTAAGTGTAGAAAATACATAAAAATAGATGCTCTTAGGGAAGAAAAGAGCGCAGGTTTGTGTATACCGAAAATATACCTCTATACGGCGATAGATTTCATTGATATAACGTTTTACACGTAAGTACGAACGCAAGTAGCTTAAAAACTTGATCGAAAATAGGTACGTGCAAAGAGCTTATATAACGCAGCTACTGATTAGAAGGCCGCTGCGCGCCTTCACAGTTGCAAAATTTTACCGTCTCATATCTAAAAATGAACTGTTAACAAATATTTGTTTGTAAGGTAGCCTGGTAGAACTGTGGAGATAATATGCCGTATTTTATGCTGGATGACCATTATATGCTCCATATTATGCTCATAAATCCTGTCACCTGGCGACATAATTATGACAAATAATATGCTGAAAGGATAACGAGGATAGGTGGACTATCTATGAAGCCATAATTATATAGAAAATTAATCATACAAATAACCCAACCCAACCCAACTTTAAAATGTTTGCCAATCAATTTCTTTCTACATCGTATTATTCGCACAGCTGTTTCCGTCTATAGGTATAACTAATACTCTTCGCAAGGTGTAGTCTATGGATGTTTGGGGTAGCCGATAACGGTGTCTAGGTAGTGCGCTCCGTAGCTTTTTAGGTCTAGGTGTCGATACTCATTGGACGTGTATTCTAGGTGTACGAGGTAGCCGATGACGGTGTCCAGGTAGTGCTGGGTCTAGGTGTCGATACTCGGAGCTGTAGTCTAGGTGTTCGTAGACGTAAACAGCTACGGTGCAAATGATACGATGTAGAAGAGATTTATTGGCAGACATTTTAAGGTTATTTGTAGGTTTGTCGATCGTTCAGCATAATTTTGGCCGTAATTATGACTAATTTTCCGGTCATAATTATGATTAATTTTCTGGTCATAATAATGGTTATATATAACCATCGACCATTTCTTATGCTGAATATTCTTAGTTTAATAGGTATTTACGTATCTATTAACTCATTAATAAATATTCTTAAATAAAAATGAACCCATTTCTCTCTGTGCACGAGCACATTGTAAGAGAACGCACACTAGCATGCTATTGGAGCCACAACCTTAAGCATCGTGCGTGTAAGTACTAAAGAAATAACCAAATATTCTCCTAAAGGAAGCTTTGTGATGGTAAAAAAATTCTTCAAAAAGAAATGTTTTATATGACATTTCAATAAATCGATCAAATACTCTATACTTATTTTAGGAATATGTACGTGTGTGAGTGTACACCACATGTGATTATAAAATAAAGATCTAACAATTAAAAATAAGCGCAGTCTCGCATTGCTTCAGTACTTGCCTAGTGTAAATTTTTTTTTTGCCTAAACTGTGCAAAACTGTGCCAAACTGTTGGCGTGCATAAATAGGGATAATTCGAACATTTTACACAGTGTGGCTTATAGTTTAGCATAATGTGGCGCGCCTTGGCACAGCTTGACACAGGCGATTTTTAATTGTAAAATATTATTTTTACCGAATCATTCCGCACAGTTTGGCACAATTTAGCAGATTTTCAGGTAAGTTATCTGTAGAAGTCTGATTATATTTTTTCAGAGTAAAAAATTATCTGCGCAAAACTGTATAACAATGTGCCGAACTGTGGGAAATTGTGTGAAACTGTATGAAACTGCATCTATCCCGAAGTCTAATAATTTTTTGAGATTTAAAAATAATTTGTGCATAACTGTGTCGAAATATGTCAAACTGCGCCAAACTGCGTCAAACTCTGTAAAATGTTCGAATCATCGCTAGATTTGCACGCTTTGGCACAGTTCTGCACAGTTTGGCATATTTTTACACACTTCAGCACATTTTAGCATCGTTATGCACGTTTTAGCACAAAAATTTTTTCTATCTGGGTTATACGATCAATTCATATTTCCCGCTCCACCATTGCGCAAGCGCAACTCGAGTATATATTGTTACTTGTGATCGCATATCGAAAACTCGAATACATTGCACCTTGCACGTAAAAAAACACGAACCGCAGATACATACCACAGCACAGCAAGAGCTATCCTTGGGGACATAGTTGTTTACATATCCTGAAAAAATGTAAATAAAAGAAAATATATCTACTTACGCACATTCTTACGGTAATATCATATATGCATCAAAACAAAAAAGTGATAAGAAAATTTGTAGTGTGACAGGTGAGAGAACAGTAAGACACTAAAGACAGTGCAATGTCTGCAAACACTGTGCCAGCGACGCCTGAGACGGCACTTCAGGAGATGGCAAGTGACTACACTGCATATGCAAAGATTGCTATGAATTCCGAGGTAAGCGATTAAATTTTCTGATATTAGCACATTACCGTTTATCGATCTAATTATTTTCTTGGAATTACAAATGATTGCTTTTTGAACAAAATTTTGGTTTCTGCGTTTTAAGTATAGAATAAATAGTCCCGACGACTCAAATATCCTAGTCGAAATTTCAGCTTTGCCTAAAAATTCTGCGATAAGCGTATAAAAAATACATCAACGTTATAAATGTCATACTTTTTTTAACACATTATGAATATAGAATTATAAGACATATTCATTTTATTGTTAATATTCTGTTTTATATTTTAATGTATTTCAAAATTAGAAAAAAATAAGTTTAGTTTGTTATTTTAAAGCAATCAATTCATTTGTACATAAATGCATATTATAATATTAAATAAGAATAGATCTTAAAAAATCTCAAAATTTTATTTTATCATTCTTTCATTTATGTTGAGTACATCAAACTTTATATTATAAATAATAAATATAACAATATAGATTTAAAGGATGCATCAAAATAATTATAAATATAATTTGTAATTCATTAGTTGGTTTCTGGATACATTTTAACAACTATTTAATAAAGTACTTTTTATATTTTTACAGTTAATAGGCATTCATGAAGCTATTGAAGAAATGCAACTACGTTTGGAAGAATTTGAATCAATTGTTGGAATGGTAATTGTCAAATTATAAAAATTTCTGGAAAAAGTTATGATAATACATGAAATAAATTGATTAATTACAAAAAAAAATCTAAACTTCAATTATTCACTTAAATTGCTTAATTATTTATCAAAGAATGGATTTTAAAGTACTATATTTTGAATTAGAACAAAAATTGTAAAATCAATCTGTCATATTTCAGCTACGAGGTAAAGCAGATAAATCTATAACAGAAAATATCCCTCGCAGCCTAATGCTCCGAACCCAACTTAATGGCCTTTTTAAAAGAATTGATGCTCTGGATTTATTTATAACAAAAATGAAATTAGATCTCGCTACTCTTGAATCTAATATGGAAGTTGCAGAATCAAGTCTTGGTTCTTCAGAAAAAAAATTTACAGTGTTGAATCCTTTTTCTTTTTTTGTAAGTAGATCTTATATCTAAAATAATAAATTTTGTTAAAATTATTTCTTATTCTAACAAATTATTCCTACAGAAAAAGTCACCTGAATCAACATCATCAAATGTACCTCCACAAGCTACATATCAACCTCCAAATATTTTCAAAACTGAAGATTATTTCGATGACAATTCTTAAAATAAATTATATTTTATTCTATTTACGAGTAAAATGAATATAGTATTGTACATAATTTAAGTTACAATAGTTAAGGGTAAAAACTTGATCTACTAAAATTAAGAAATAAATATTCTCAAAAAATGTTTTTGACTGAAATTGAATCTACCAAAAGGTGGGTCAATTATATATTATTGCTTAAACAGTGTATACATTAAATAATTATTTTTATTCTAAAGAAGTTGTTAAATAAAATTATATTAACTATATTTAAAAATTAACAAGGTTTAAAATAAACTATAAAATATATTATAATATTGTTATTATAAAAAATATCATCAATTTCTTAATTAATTACCTATCTTTATAAATTGATCATTGTTTTGTTTCATTAACATCTGAAAAAAGAATCCTGAAAATATTTCATTACATCACTCCTATTCCATGAATTTTTAACACTACAAATTACAAACATATTAATTATAAGATTTTTTTTTTAATTATCTCAACATAACTTTTCATAATTGACATAATTGAAGGATTAAATGAAAACATTAATATTTAATATAAGTTATCATGAGATAATCTATTAATATTTTCAACCATATAGATAAAATTGATTTTATCTTAATATTTTGATAAGTTTTAGATACTATATCATTATATTTACAGTTCTTACGAAATACTATGAATATTTATCATTTATTCAATTGACAAATAAGAAAAAGATTTTGTTAGTATGTAAATGAGATTTAATTAAGCATCTTGTAACTATACAGATTAGTAAACATATTTTTCATATATCTTCTTCTGTATAGTCAATAACATTTAAAAATTTACGAAAATTTTAAATTCCAACTATTTTAAAATATTGTTCAAATCCAACAAATATTATTTTTATTTTATATAATTACGTATTTTATAGAAATACTATTAATTTTTTTATTATCAATTCGGTAATGTACAAGTCGTAAACTTTGAATTCATCTTTTAATCATTGATCATTTTTAAACGTTAATTCTTTCCAGTTTTTCTAAATAGTTATAGTGTTATTTTTCATAGTACAGAATAATTAAAATTTAAATTATAATTATTTATAATTTAAACTTTATATGAAAAAAATTATAAATTAAAAGGATCACAGGAAAATAATAAACTACAAATATTACTTCAAATTTTTATCTCATAACAAGATTCTATACAACAAACTGTGTACACAAGACACACACAAACCATTCACAGGCTTTATTGGTTGGATTCCAGAAAAATTATTATTAATTCGTTAACGCGAATTTACAAATGTCCGTTCATTTCTACACTCACAATATATCAATTATTAATATTTTGTAAACGCATTTTAACAAAAAATTATAGTAAACTTGAAAAATCAATTTGATTTATGCGTGTGACAAAATGTAAAGATTCAAAGTACATTGTTTTTTTCTTTGATATAAATATGTACGTATTTTCGTAAAGCTTCACTCTATCTAAAATTTATTTAATCCTGTATTGATTAACTTTAAAGTCAATAATGAATCTCATCCAGTTATTTGGTTTAATTAATAATGAGAACTAGAATATCTAAAATTAAATCAATGTGTGTTTAGATATAAAAAAACAGCAACTATGAATCATTGAAACTGATTCTATGAAATGAAAGATTAATTGCATATTATGTAAAAATCTTTTTACAATCTGTTTATCTATCTAAATGAGTTTTGTAAAAATATTTTTATTGTACCCATAAACTCTATTTAAAGTTCTGCTTTTACAAAACTTTTCATGATAAATAAAAAGATGAAAAGATTTTATTTTTTATATTATTTAATACTAGAAGAGACCACAACTTTTGAATCACAGATTTTGCTCAAACTTTGAGACACATTGTTTAATTATGAAAATTACAGTTGCAAAATTTAACATTGAAAAAGTTCGAGTTATAGACAGTTTTAGTAGTATTTTTAAAATCTTTTAAGAAAAAGTCCTTAATACAAATGTAATAAATAATTCAATTCCAAAAGATTAAAAATATCGATTCTGTAAACAGTCAATTAAAATTTGCTGTTTTTAGTTTCATTTTAACTTTTGAAATGCGAATTATTTTAAAGAATTTTTAAAAAATAGCATTAAAATGTTCATAGTACGATTTTTTCAGAGAGTTAAATTTGCAATTATAGTTTTCTTCATTTTTTAATATCTATACCCCAAAATTTGAACAGAGTCTACATCCATTAGTCATGACTTTTTCTAGTTAGTAGCTAAAACTCTGCTTTGTAGGCATGATTAGATATAAGTGGGTGTAAGAAAACAATTTTCTCCATATGCAGAATGCTTCATGAAATATACAATCCGGAGATACGAGGGACGGTGGTGTTCTCTGACTTCGATAAATCACTTCATATTTGATCGGAATGTTATTATGTTACGTCGATGCTCTCCTTTGAGGTTTCTGACCTTTTACCACTGTAGGTCTTCCCTTTATGAAACCCTTCTTTCTCCTGGCTGTCTGAAAAATCAATGTGCACCCCCCCATATCTTCAACAACGTTTTCAAATCGGCTTTTTAATACAAAAAAGCAAAACGATACGATTGACTCTTTCTCTTAAAATCTCATGAAATTAATTACTCACCTTTCTGCTAATATATGAACTTGTTTGACGTGTTATTGAGCGTTTGGCAATTGGTATTCTTGGTCGATTAAACTCAATTGGTTTCTTTACCCTGATTTACGCAAAAAAGTTAATAATTTATATTAATTAAGTAATAACAAAAATATGTAAGTATACGTATGTAACTTAAATTATAAGTTAATGGAATGTACGTGGATGTGTACACATTATACACACACCCGTTATCTATATTTAACCTTCAGACGGCCGACATAGTACATTTTGAGGTATCCTTTTGGTCGCCCCATATGTAGTCTGTTAGAAAACTTACAGGGGAAAAAATCCTCAAAATTTCATTTTGACACAGTCTTGAATGCTGGCCGCCTGAGGGTATATATAATTTTTTTTATATTACTCAATGCATTTATACCTGTACACTCTAACAAGCCAATGTTCAGTGGTATAGGCCTCTTCTAGGTATGTAAGCTGGAAATTTTTATTACCGATTTCCGCATTACGTGTTCGATCATAACCTGCAGGCGAACGGTAGTCAATTTTGACTTCTCCAAATCGATAGTAGCTAAGTTTGTACATAAGAGAGTTCAAAAGTGTTGGTGATCCTTCAGCATCAACTCGGAATTCGCCTCTCTCGGTAAAATAATCACTTTCTCGAATGTCCTGAGGATGTTCACCTTCTGCAATTCTTACCATCCAGAGAAATTTGTTAATGTCATCACCAGAGTAGCCTATCATTCCACCAAAGATGACTAGCACATAATCAACATCAAGAGACGTCATGATTTCATAAGCTGCACTTTCATTGGAACTCATTGCTTTGCCAACAAGGGCAATATGAGAGTTATTCCATGTATTGTTGTCTACAAGAGTTGTCCTAAAAAATGATACATTTAAAAATTTTAGAATTTGAGTTTAATTATACTTAATTCTAACTTAAAATAAATTTTATTCACCTATTAGCCATGCCAGCTATTTGATATCCATAATCCCACCAACTCATAACTCTGGCATCAGTAGGTGTGTTCTGAGCTAGCCAGTAGTAAGCTTCACGAAAATCGTCAAGTATAGCTCTTCCACCATCATTACTATAAGAAGCTAGTACAATGGAAGGACTCGAATAGGCATTACTTGTAACCCAAGTGCAATGTACGGTAAACATCATTAGTAGCATAAGTATGAAAATAACAACACCATTACGCACATTAGCACCAAGACCATCCCCATTACCCTTAGGCTTTTCGTGTTTCATTCTTCTAAGTTTTCCAGCTTTGTCATATAAAGCACGACCTGGACTTCTTTCATGTTCTTCCTCACTCTCTTCTTCACTTGCATTAGTCCCGCTATTCTCATCACGGTCTTCTTCTTTCAAGAAAAGTTCTAAGAGTCCACTGAACGCAATACCTGCAAGCATGCAGACAACAGGTGTCAGTGTCAACATCAAACGCACCATTACGCCAGCAAAATAGACTGCGCTAATGGCATACAGTACAACTGAAAAAAAAAATTAAAACATTAAAGTTTAATGGTTAAATTATTGACATATTAAATGACGGGAAATATTTTTTTTATAAGGTCTTACCAAAAACACGTTCATCATTGATATGTTTGATGCAATACCAAAGTCCAACAGGGAATGTGGTAACAAGTATGTGTAAATCAAAGAAGAAGCTGAACCATGTTGTTGGTTGATGTTCTGATACCGAAGCAATTATAGGAATATG
Source organism: Torymus tubicola (assembly GCA_035583055.1). Classification (NCBI taxonomy): domain Eukaryota; kingdom Metazoa; phylum Arthropoda; class Insecta; order Hymenoptera; family Torymidae; genus Torymus; species Torymus tubicola. The sequence continues at coordinate 37,220,393 of JAWWEQ010000010.1, forward strand.
TATTTTTGCGTAGCCTGTATCCCATAGAGAGTAAAATCTTCCACTCCATGGAGCCACAAAGCCAGCATATGTTAAGGCTATTAAAACAATTAGAAATACTAGAGCAATTCCAGCTACTACTCCTCCAAAATATTTCATTTCTGACTTGGTTAAGAATGTTCTGATGTATCTGGAAAAGGAAAGACAAATTTACTACATGGGTAATTTTCTTTCATCTTACATATTTATGGTATAACATAATTCTAAAAGACATAAAAATGTATCCAAATGTTTGTATGATTATAATTAATACAATACTGTAACATTTTAATTATTTTTTAATAAATACTATCATATTCAAAGTAGATTAGATAAAACACTATATTTAAAGTAAATGTTATATAAAACGTATAGTAGCGACTCACTTTAATGTACCAACTAGAATTAGCAAACAAAATACACCTCCAGCAGCCATGTGCTCAGATGTTCGAATTGGTTGAAAACCAACAAATGGAATTTGCATACTGAATAAGAGCCCCAAAATATAAAATGTTGTGTAGCTTGTAAAAAGGCGTTGACTGTAACGATTCATGATGAGTAGTACAAAAACATGCAGAGGTATTAAGTTAATAATGAAAACATATCCTCCCCAGGCAGAGACCATGTAAAAATAGGATAAGGCAGTCATAGAAGCCCAGAAAATTGAGCCAGACTTGACAGACTTCACCCAGAGGTAATAAGTAAATTGTAATGCAAATATGGCAATGCCTTCATTGTCATAGCTACCAGCTACTGATCTTGAAATGTAACCAGGAACAATAGCAATGAAGCACGCAGCAAACAATCCAGCACCTGCACTCCATAACTCTTTTGTCAGGTAATAAGTGGATATGGCTGTAAGTCCACTGAATATTGGTGCCAAAAAGACACAAATATCTCTGATATGGACTGGTATATTGAGCGAATGTAAGATGTAGTGGATGGATCCTGATGTGATCATCAGTCCTGGGTAAACTGTTCCTCCAACAATACGTCCCAATGGATACCATGCTCTTTCATCAAACCAATTGAGGAAATTGTAAAAGCCATGTTGCACCATATATGCAGTTGCTCGGTAGTTGAACCTTAAAAAATTAACAACAATGTAAGTTAAACAAGTTTTTATCAGACTTGTTGCAAAGGCTACTTATTCGTGTTTTATGGAGAATTTCCTTTGATAAAATGCAAAACGGGATTGTGGCAAAAAGGGAAAACATGTTATTTAGGGTAAGCGGGAAACGTGATATCACAATATTGCCACGTTTTAGGTTCATCTGGTAGCGATAATCGTGAGCCGGCGGAAGGTGATAAGCTAGAGGATAAGTCGAAGCCAAGACACAGGGGCATCGAGAAGAGTGTCACGGAGTGAATTGTAGTTGTAAACAAAAAGGGAAAGGCAAGAAGCGGGAAGCACATCACGGGCGTACCAGGGGTCGAACTCGTGGATGATGCTCTCGAAGCGAATGACGGCGAAAAGTCGCGAGGCGAAGCCGGAGATCCAGGCGAGCAGGAGGACGGTAAAGGTGATGAGGGAGTTAAGTCCAGCCGCGTTGGTCAGCGTCGAGGACTTGACCTGCTTGGCGACAGGCTTCTTGTCGGGGAAGAGGACCTTCTTGCCCGGCGCGGGCGAGACCGCGGCGGCCGCAGCCGTCGTCGCCGCCGACGTCTTGCTCGGCTGCATACTTCTTCTCTGTTTTCCACTCGCGGTCGTCTTCCTCTGCGGCGCTGTCGTGTTGCTCGGCTGTGCAGCTAGAACGGCGCGACCTCCATGGGGTCCGCACCTGTCGTTATCGGCCTCGCGGCGAGTCGGCGTGTCGGCGAGGAAAAAAGCGAAGCAGCCTGACACGTAGCACAGCAGACCGCTCAGCGCACACGCGAGCACCGCTCGCCGCCAGGCGAAGCCAGCGCGCTACGCACACTCGTGGCGGGCGCGGAGCCAACCACCAACCACCAGACCAGCCGCCAACCGCCAACCAGCGCCTGGAACCGGCCGAGTAGTGCCCCCGGCCCCCGCTGCGCTGGCATCCTATGCTAATTGCTAAACCAACATATATATGCAAGAGTCCAAGACTCGCTGCACTGATGCAGCCGCTCACTTCAACCTATCCCCAATCCCCATTATCACTTACACATTTTAAGATTATGGCCTGGAGCTGATGTCTCATTATCGTGGAAAAAACAGACATTTTCATACTTCTAAGGCCTTTTTGCTAAATTTACAAGTGGTCAAGGATTGGGAAAAAACGGGTACGGTAGACGCAGAAAAAATGTTTCTTTCCATCTTTTTAGAGATAATTTTACTTGATAAAAAATTTACACATCCTAAAACTAGTTTTTACTTTACAATAATTTACAGTATTAACATTTTTGTCATTCTTTTTAAACAGAATTCTTATCATTAAATATAACAACAATAATTGTATAAAACCCACGCTCAAACAATTTAAATAATCATACATTAACAAATAATTCCACAGGATTAATAATACAAGAATATAATTAACTAAATATACATTCATTAATAATTAAGATAATGCCCCCTCAAAGTAAGATAAAAAAATATTACATGAAAAAAGTAATGAAATGTTCCAAATCAGAATAATAGTTTTCATTAAAGTGATTAATAAGCATGAAAAATAAGATTTGTCCATTCTTTTTCATGTTTATTAATTAGTTATTCATTAATATTTATAACGTTATTTTATTATCTATGCACGAAATTTTCTGAATATGTTATAAAAAATAAATTATAAGAATAGTAATAAATTTATTACTGATGGCTATGAATAATTTTCTTTACAGTCTGATCTGAATTGGAAAAATATGGTTTTATGAAAAGCATATCTGATTTAAAATGCTTCATTATTTCTTTCATAAAAATATTTTCACTAAGGTACTAATAAAAAGATTTTACAAAGATTGCTTATTCTCAATATTTCAAATATAAAATTTTCTAATTACTTTACATAATGAAAAACAATACAAAAGAGATTACAGTCCATAACTGCACACCATAATAAGAATGAATTTGTTATATATAAACAATTTTATTATTTAAAATAAACAAGTTGTACCTAAAGTATTTAAATATACTGAATTTAATACAAAATGCAAATCCTAGAATTATGGTTTAAATATTTTAATCTTTTATTTTGATATTAATACAAAAGGTATTTCTTATTTTTTTTTATATTCTAAAAAAATAGAAATACTATCCTAATACCATTATAAAATGAAAAATATTTATTTTAGATAAATTAATTTTATGCATAACCTTCAGGAATTTGTCGAAACGAAACAAAACTGTCTATTTTATGTTTTAGAATTTGATATTTGCTAAAAAATTAATGAAAATTATAATTCATTAAAACAATATTATTTCAATAATTATGCTTTTGAAAAACGGTGAATAGTTGAATGATCTTCAAATTTGTGCAACATATCTAGATTATCCCACCACATTGGCAGTTGGTGTTCGAGTATCAATTTAAACCATGGCGTTAATGGTGAATCAATACTTTTTACAAAATCATTAATACCTGTCTTTGAAATCCATCTTATTTCACTGATTTCATCTGGATTTGGGTCAAGTGTGATCTTGTTTACTTGTAAAAATAAAACATAATCAATTTCATGTTCCCCCCAAATGTCATCACCTGCTGCTTGATAGTGAATTCTGGTTAAATAAGAAAAGTCCTGTAGTTGAACTTCTTTATTTGGTATTCCCAATTCATATGCAAGTCTTCTTTGAGCAGCTCTTCGAATACCTAAGGCATTTACTTCTTCTCTCTCACCTTCAATTTCTGCTAATGGATGACTACAACAAGTGTTTGTGTAAAAGCCAGGAAAAGTAATCTGAAAAATATATGCTTTTAAGTAATCTATAAGTTAAAAATTGTCTTTAGTTATATTCATCAGTAAAAATGTTTAAAAAGTATGTACGTAACTATATCTACAAATACTTTTGTTTTGTAATGCTAAATAGCAATAGAAAAGTTTTAATATTATTTACACTCTATGTCAAATTAACGATAATTTACTTACTTTTGTAGCAGATCTTTTTTGTATCAATAATTCACCTTTTCCATTGAATAAAAACACACTAAAGGCTCTATGTAAAGGTATACTTCCATCTTTTGCAATTTCGTGACAATATTTTTTTGTAGCTTCTCCAACAGGTCTGTCAAATTCATCGACAAGTATACATCTTTCTTCTAGCGCAGTTCTTTGCAATGGGGCTATCTGCATGTTTGTGTAGTGTGATCGAACACTGAGCAATTCTTCTTTAAACAAGTTGCAAAGCCTTCTGCCAGCAGCCAACATTTTACCAGATTTTAAAAGTTGCAGCTACCTTTTTTAAACTGTTACAGCCTTGTAACTAAATACAAAAGAGTTTCCTATATTTCGTTTATGATATTTTGGAAATAAAAACTTCTGACGCACTTACCTTGAATTGAAAGGCAAAGAAGTGATGACCCGATATGCTGAAATATTTCTGTGCCTTTAATTAGCATTTAAAAAGTAGGCTTCTTTTCATAGAGTAACCTTAGCGATGACTGCTCCGCACGAGCGAGAGTTTGGCTATTGGCTGTTTTACTCCCTCCCTTTTTCTTCCCTCCCCCTTCTCACACGCTCTCACTCTCTCTCTCTCTTTCTCTCTCTGTCTCTCAAAGCACTTTTCCCTTGACTTTGACGTCACAATATAGATACCATTCTTGCATTCTTGAATACAAAATAAATAATTTTCTGCGCTTCACACTTATACATTTAAAATTAAGAGTGTTCTTTACCGTAGAATCCTTCATTTAACATGGTCTCTTCCAATTTTTACTGATTTTTAATAAACTTATAATAAAACAGCAAAACCACTGTTTAAGATGTCTAATAATTATCATCAAAGATTATTGCAAAAAATTTATTAATTACAACTACAGTACTTTTTTTAAATTGGCAACCACAATTTGAAATTTCTCTGTAAAATATAATTATTATTGTATCATTAGTATCTACATTAGGGGCTTTGTACATAAGCGCCTCGCCTCGCCTCGTCTCGCTTCGCTGTAGTCTATCGTGACGTCTCGTTCCTATCTTCTTCCTATATAAAAAAGAGATGGTCTTGAGATTGTCACCTCCAATGATTGCGAATACGAACCTGCAAGTGGCCAAACGGCCCAGTGATAACTATATATACGCCCGTAACCGTAAAGCTGCCTCTACACGGCGTGCCGCGACCCGCGAGCCACTATTGCTTTCTCTTTCTCTCTTACAGGATTTCGTAT
>JAWWEQ010000010.1:37225789-37242924 GCA_035583055.1 Torymus tubicola
CTCAGCAAGTTCCTTGAAAGTTTGTAAAGCTGCTGGTATATCTTGACTAGATGGTCGAGCTGATGATGATCCGATATGTGTTCCTAGTAGCTGAGCCCATGCTAGCATAGAGCGAGCTTCTTTGTGACCTAAGGTTGCTGCAGCAGCAAGTAATTTATATGCATCAACTTTATTTACACGTGTTGCATTTAAAAGACTCTTTGCTTCTTCAAACAATTCTTCAGCTGTAAATTAAAAGCCATTTTCTCAATTTATTTATTCTATATTTAAAAAATTTTATTTTAATTTATAATAAGAGTTTTAGTAAATGACTTTGAATGTTTATTCTTATTGTATTTTAATAATTATATAACATGGAAATATTAATAGTTTTAAATATTTGTTAAGTTTCTAATAATTTCAACTTTAACAAATATAAAGTTTTGATTTTAAAATTTATATAAAGTGTGTCACATATGTATATTTATATAAGTTTCAACACTCAAAATATTAATAAAGAAATAATTTTTTTGATGTACTTTTTCTAAGTAAATAAATATAACATAAATTGTAATGAAAAGTTAACCTTCTAGCTCTTGTGGTGTAAGTGGCTGTGGTGTTTCTTCAGGAATTTCTCCGTCAAGTTTTTCTTCTTCCCATCCTTCAATTTCCTCTTCCTCAGATAATGACATTTGCTCTATTAGAGAATCTATCTTGCTATCTAATTGAGGTTGTATCATTTTTCTCCATGCAATTATTGATTCTTTTAAAGCACCTTCCGCTAAAGGATTTTCCTCTTCATCTTCGCCTTTGATCTTTTCCTGCTTAATTGTTTTATCACGTTTATAAGGATCTGCAGGTGGCAGTAGTGAACTAATAGTATCATGAAGAGCTGTTATCTCTCTGAGCTGCTCAATAATAGTTTCCAAGTCTTCGGGAACAATTTCCTCCTCAGAATCTTCACTCGATTTAGCCTGGGGACTAACATCCTGAGAATCATCCTGTTTCTGTTCCAGTTTGACTGTATCCTCAGTATCTGCTCCTGCTTGCAGAGCCACTGCAAGCAGCAGTGCTGTGGCCACAGCATGGGCTACCTTCATTTTCTTGACGCTTTACTTATCACACTTTGTTTTCCGTTACATAGCCGGCGATCAGTGGATTCACCAAACGTCAACACATACGTGGACATTCTAGCAGACTGCCATCCCTCCTATCATTAATTACGTCAGTGTGACACGTCAGTGCTCATAGTTTTCCAATATATGCCTATATATTAACGAAAGAAGAACAACGTTTAAATGACTTCCGTTCAGACGTTGACTTAGAATAAACCAACGAGCTGCTTACCTCGGTTAAGAGACACACGGGAGCCAATGTAGCGTAACCTACACTGACGACGCTGATGTACTTCAGACGGAGAATCAGCTGTTGTTAGTCGTGGAGTCGTGGCAGAACTATCATTTGAGATTTGTGACGCGTTCTCTTTTTCACGTACGTTTTATGGATCGACCTCCAATGCTGGATACTTATTACTTCTCGCGCGAGTTTCAACGAAAATCTTTGTCAATATGCCATACGTTCGAGTGTGTTTATATTTTTATTCAAAATTTTGGTAATAGAAAATTTGGTTTACTAAATTTTAGGGGAAAAAAATATATATAGAATTATTATCCACATATATGTATAGAAATAACATAGACTAAACTGATGGTGACAATACAAAAAAGCATATATATGGGCATGTACACTATATTAATGATGCCGTACGACTGTCATTGGAACATTTTATTTTGAAAAGTTTGCAAGCCTACCCGATACCGTGTTTAATACAAACTTTACCATGAATCATGATAAAGCTATACATTGCATATACTGCTTACTTGCACTTCTTATTTAAATAATTATATATAGATCAAGATCTAGTGTTTTCTAAACATTATTTCGTATTACCAAGAAACCGCTTTTTTGGTATTATTTATTTTTCAAAAGTTGTTATATAAAATAACAAATTATATTTGCAATAATTAAAAATTAATTAAAAATTAATTAAAAATTTATGATTAAATATGTTACTTTTGCAGTGTACACGACAAATTTATGCACACAAAGTATATATTAGATACTTATATATCGGGATATAATTTTTCATATATAAATATAAGGTATTTATTTTTGAACGTGTATGCTTTATGCAGTAGAACTGACCGAAATGATAACGATAAGTACTCGAAGAATTTGAACCTTCAACGGGCTTCCGGCACACATACACACACATATATATACACACACGCTTTAAATTTTTTTATACTACAAATAGAACACAGAATATTCTTTATCGGTCATCTTTATAGATATATGCATTTCAAAGCTTTTAAAATTAATACAATTTTAGGGGCCAGAGTTTTATATTTTAAAAACATTTAATATTCTGCAATAAACTGAAAGATTTAACATTTTAATTTCATAATAATTAATGAAATATGAATACATAATTATATAACATATCTTAGAAAATACCTACACAACGAACACTCAAGTGCTCTTTATTTTGTTATAAGTAGTTTAAATAATGCGCTACTCAGTTTGACCACAACAAAAAGCAGCAATGAAATTAAAATAAATTTAACAGATTGTAAGTACCTACGTATAAATTATCGAGAAAAAAATGTTTCAGAGTCACGAATCACGATACTAAGAAAACAACGATTAAAAGGAGCGTGTACTTATAGTACATGCTTGATGAATAATTATCTGAAATTGTCGTACAGAATGCAAATAGATGCCTGATTGTAGTCAAAGCCTTGATGGACTAATAAAAACAAATAAGTTCGGCTTCCGATTCCGATCCGGATAAGCAGAGAACAGGCAGGCGCATCTCGCGTCGAGCTCAGGACTATAAGTATAATACCTAGCTGAGTGCGCGAGACTTGAGAGAGAAATTACATATACACGATACCCACAGAAGCATGTCAGTCTGATAGGTAACCTCGCACTCTCGCGCGCTTGTGGCCGCACGTTGCTCCCCTTTCCCCTCTGCCGCACACATATCAGCTCTCTGTGCGCCGAGACGATATTACGTTGTTCGGAGGCAGTGCGAGGCGCTCACGCTCGCTTGCGTGCAAAGGAAGAAGACGGAGATATAGAAGGCCCGCTGGGTTGGTGCAGACTGTCTGCGTGAAAAAGAAAGAGAGAGCCGACGTCGGTAGTGCGAGGCGAGCTGGCGCGAGGAGTCACAGTCATAGCACGAAGAGGAATTGCGTTAGTGACTAAGCGCTCTCGCTGCGGGAGCGAAGGAGCCTCGTGCATCGACAGCAGAGCAGAAGCCGAGAGTGTGGCGTGTCCGCTGCAGCCGAGGCCGAGAGTGTTATCACCGCGGCGTATGTGCACCGCGCGAACGAGGCCGAAGCAGAGGCAGGCAACAGCAGCAGCCTCAGGAGGAGATAGCGAGATCGGCGATAGCGCGCGCTGCACACGTATATAACCGCGCGAGGCAGGAGTACACCGCCCGCCCGTAGCTGCGGGACTCGCGTGCGAGCGAGCGAGACGGAAGACGAGTGGCTAAAAGGAGAGTACAAAGAGTAGATTGGAAGGAGAGAGAGAGAGAGAGGCGATAGTTGTAGTCGCCGCAACAGCTGGCCGTCCTCGACGTCGTCGTGAGTCGTGCGCGCAGTGGCAGCACTCGGCAGTCGTCCTCATCGGTTCATCCTCTCGCCGTGAGAAGAGGGCAGGGACACATTGCGCCGTTGTCTCGCTCTAGGAAAGTAGTCAGAGGCGGGCTGCGCGTGTATTTCTCGCAAATCCATCCTACGTAGCAATAAGGCGCGACAAATCCTCCTGGCCTCCTCGTGCCTCGTTTCCATCTCCCTCTCGCGCGCCAAGCGAAGCCGAGCGAGAGGCAAATAATAATAAGTAAGCTGCGCCTGTGGCCAAGAGCCGACGACGGTGCGCGTGTGAACGAGTAGTAACAGAAGCGCAGAGATGGCCAAGACCTATGACTATCTGTTCAAGCTGCTGCTCATCGGAGACTCGGGCGTCGGCAAAACCTGCGTCCTCTTCCGCTTCTCCGAGGACGCCTTCAACACGACCTTCATATCTACAATCGGTGCGTATGCATACAAACAGGTACACGCATACATATACACACGCACGCATGCATACATGCTTGCTTTCTCTGTGTACATAATAGTGTAACGTGTCCTCTGCTCTCTCTCTCTCTCTTTCTCCGTCTGCCTATCTTCGTATATGCCCTCTCCTTTCTTTTCCTCTCTTTTCTTTTCTACTCGCGATGCTCGCGATGACGACGTCCTTGGAGACCTTGTCTTGCTCTATCTCTCTCACTCATTCATTCCCACCCTGTTCTCTTGGAGACCATCCGTCGAAAATGAATTGTAACTTTTCGCGGGTTACTAGATATAGACAGGCAGCCGCTCGATGAAGAAACATCCTTGTTGTCGTTTCTCAGTTGCACTCATCTAGGTTAGGATAACCGCTATACCTCTTTACTTGCGTTATTGTCATTGTTTAGTACCTACAGATAGGTGAGTTTTTTTCATACATGACAAAATTACTCAAAATATCAGACAGTTTAGCAAGTTTAACATAAGCTCAAGGTGGTTTAATGTCTAATTTTTTTATTCACATTATGAAGTAAACAATTGAGCGGATATGCATATAAAATATTTTCAATGTACGAACACATGTTGGCCAATATATACTTTGTTACCTTTTGAAAGTTTTCTATTACATCAATTTTTAAAAGTGAACAAATAAAATTGATCATTTATGATGATCAGTATGATAAAGACACTTGGTGATTATTTTATGAAATGTTAAGGTTTCTTTATATGTATTCTCTAATGTAACAATTAAATTCTACAAAATATAATGATTCTAAAAATGAGACAGGAACAAAAACCTTGATTGAAAAAAATAGCTGGTGTCATTGATGACTAATGTAAATAGCAGCAGACTAATGATATCTAGTAATGATATGTTTTATGTACTTTTTTGAGAAATTTAATTCAACTGATCCTAAAATAAAATCTGGCTAGATAATTTTTATAAAATTTTTATCATTGCTTTATATTTGATGATCGGCAGATATGTACAATTAAAAATGGAATGTTAAAATATCCATTAATATTTTTAATCCACTTAAAACACTTGCAGCTGCTTGTCCAGATATAGATCCTTCTTTTCTTGGTCACAGAAATATTTCAGTTCCAAAGTATAATCATACATACCAAGAACATTAATCAACTTTAAAGAAATATAAAAATATAAATATGGGATTATATGTTTATCAAGATTGTCACATTTTTAATTACTACTATTATCACTCACTATGCATTAATTATTTAAAAGATTGCATAATTTTTAAATTAAAAATTAATTAAAGTTATGAATTAATAATATTATTTGACATTAACTGCACACGCGCGCGTGCACGTCTCAGGCACATACTCTTTGTAAAACGAAATGTAAATCTAATTACGAATTACTATAACGCTATTTTTCATCTTAGAATTATTTATTTAGAAAGTTCCACATTCGATACCAGTATTTGATTTTATTTTCTTTTATTCATAATAGCTTTTCTACCATTCTTCGATTGTTTACGTCGTCGCTGTTGTTTCTTCATCGCGTTCTATAGTTATTATTTCGTCTTGTCTTTTTATTTAATTGAAACAAAAACGCTATTTATGCATTTGCGCTTTTTTTCTTGTGCTGTATGTGCCGAAGAAACAGTGACTCGAAAAGATCACCTCGTCACACGTTCGATCGCGCGACGACCTAATACTTACATACATTCATGCATAGTGGCATTTGAATAATGACGTCGGGGAATAAAGCAGCCGATTAATCAGAACGATGTTAAAGTCTATAGAAAATAAATTAGGAACGTATGTTCAGTATGGTCAGTCTAAAAATTGGATCAGTTTTGATCAGCTATCACGTGATATAGCTGATCAGGTACCTATGTAATCATTTGACTTCGGTAGCATGTGCGGACATCGGTAATTAACAAAAAATACACGCACATTAAGCAAACCAATTATTTTTTATGAAATGATCCGGCAAAAAATAGAAATCATAAAAACTTTTTACGTTGAAACCATCAATTTTCTTTAATATATTATCAATATAAAGTTCAAGTATGAATTATTAAGTAGAGTGAGCTTTATCTATGATGCGATAAAAAACATTTATATTGAATAGTCATATGTCCATTGCGTTCTGCTGACATAATCTTGAGATAATTGTAGCAGGTAGCATTATATACTTGAGTTGTAGAAATTCTCTCTCCTTCCTCGCAACTCATTATATTCTCTTAACCCATAAGGGAGTTCATCCTTTGACAGCATTAGTGAAAACAGTGACTGCTTAGCTTACACTTGACTAGTGCAATTAAGAAGTAGGTTCAAAAGACTTTAAATTGAAAACTCGATCTTATTAATCTTTAAAAGCTATTGGTATGATGCACAAGAACCTCACACACAGACGTATTTTTGCTAGATCTTATTTTCCATGGAAACTAATTTGCGAAAAATGTATTTCGTTTTAACTAAACTTTTAAAGGTACGTATTTAATTGCGTACAGAATTCATTTATCAGTTGAAAATGTGTTCGACCCGCCTGATTAATGATTACAATGCATAATGCTGCTTGTTGAAATTCTTAAATAAATTTTAGTAGCAATGTTTTAGCAATATTTGACATTTAACAATGTACGAAATTATATAAAATTCAAATGAATTATTCATTTAGGGATGGAACTTCCTTAAACGAAGCGCGTGCAAGTCGAGATCCGCGATTCTGCTATGTGCATCATCTTCGTCATCGAAGTACTTTACCTTGAATATAAAGAAGGAGTAGCGGCAGTCGAAATATCATTACATTATACTCGCTTAATGTGCCGTCGCCGTTCATTGTTGGGTGTGTCGAGAGTCTATCACCCGTTGACTCGGCTTGTGTTCTGGTCTCCGATCTCGTCTCTGTACGCACTGAGCACGCCACGCGTGCGTATAAAAAAAGACAAACAAAGGGACTACTGTGTACTCGTATGCCTCGTCCTTTCGACGACTTTGGATCTCTGTGTCACGACTTCCAAGCTACCGCGCACTTTGATCATGCAATGGCGCGACGATGACGCGTGGCGCGAAATCCGCGAGAAATCTGGTGCGTGCCACCGCGCGATGACAAAGTGTCGAGTGCACAGATAGACACTAAACGGAAACATTCCTACTTACCTAATCTCTCGCGTTGTCTAATTTCCCACTTCTCTAATTATTTAGTAAATAGAAAATTGCTTATCCTCTTTTTGCTTTCAATAACATAATTAGCATTTGACAAATAACACATATTATTATCTCTAGTAGATGTAAAATGAAAATTATCAACATCATGATAAATTTCTAATAATTAGTGATTTATACTGGTGTATACCTAGACAATTACGTCATTTATTACGTACAATCGACACATTTATTAAGTATACTTAATAATGTATCTATAGAAACAGTACATATATACTATTACTGAACTGTAAAAATATTCTATTTTGTCGTCGTACTTATTTTTATCAATAAAGAATTTTTTTGTAAGTGATGTCTCCATCGACTTTTGAAAATCTTAAAAATATGAATTTTACGCTATTAGTTTGATTAGGGTCGTTAAGTATATGAATTATAGAGGAAAAAATTCTTTTTAAATTTAAATCTAAACTCAGATTCTTAAAAAAAATGCTATTTTTCTGTCTCGTTTCATGAAAAGCCATTATTTTCTCTTTATGAAACCACAATATTTGCTCTCAAGTTCTTATATCGTATATAATTTTTCATGCCTATATATTCTATGCATTTTTATGATTGTCCCGTATTATATACCATAACTTGATTATATGTGCTATATATGCCTTCTTGCTTATTATTAAGTAAACCAGAGAAAAATTCTAACGATAAAGCCAAAATTAAGGATCTTTAAAAGTAAATTTGACGGATATTTGCGGATCAGAAAATAGTTATATCCCACTGCTTCGGAAGAATAGACTGATTATGGAAACAAAAGAAAAAAGAGAAAAACTGCAGTGACGAGCGTTATGTGTATATATAAAGTGATCTGAACTGTTGCAGTTGAAAGCTACGCATTGCGAATTCGCGTAATTTTCTTCGCGAGGCGCGCGTCTGACTCATCATGGCTCGAGCTCCTTGATGCGTACGGTGCGCACATTCCGAACTGTACGCGAGGCAAAATCCAGACCAGATACGTTAATTAGCCGACATCCCCCATCCTTCACCTTTGCCTCTTTCAGCAGCGATGCTTAGTCTTCTTCTATACTTCTTTTAATATATCATTTGTTATCAATCATTATACAGCAATGGTGACTATTTCTTCTATGTTACAGGAATTGATTTCAAAATACGCACAATAGAACTCGACGGCAAGAAAATCAAATTACAGATATGGTGAGTTTCAAAATTATTAAGTCAGAGAGCAACGAGAATAAATATTTTTAGTACGTGTTAATTAAGGATCTTCTACACTAGTTTTAGTCAAAAGAAAGACGTTAAAAAAATATTCTCATAATTAATTACATCGACTAGAAAATTTTACCTATTCTTAGAAAATGTTTCTCTTTTAGTAAGAATCTGTCATTTTTTAGATTAAATAATAAACTTTACTTCTTTCGAGTCAAATCGACTTAATTAAATTTTATACATTGTCTGGTTGTTTTACTATTTGTTTCGTTACGTACTCATCACCTATTTGAAAAAAGAGAGTGAATTATAAGATGCAGAAAATGTCAATTTTTTCAAAGTGAAGAAATTGTTAGGAGCTGTCGAAATCAATTACAGATTCTTATGTCGAATTTCTCATTATTGAAATTTATTTTCAAGTTTTGTAAAATTATTACAGTCATCCACTGCGTGTAATGACTTGAGAAACAGAAGAGAATTTAAAGAATCAGTAAAAATAAATAATTATAAAAATAGTAACGAAAAAACTTGAAATTGCCTCGTATTTATTTCGATAGTTTTTCAACCCGATAATATCTACACCTGCAAATACAATTTTCTAACGCGTAAACTATAAACTTCATTTACGAATATATTTCTTTCTCTCGAACCGACCTTTCCAGTATAATGACGTATCTGAGATAAAGGTTTGCAAAAGTATAAAGTTTGTAAAAGTATTAAATTGCAAGTTTAAATCATCATTTAAAAATTTGACGCCGAGAGGCACGGGAAAAATTAAATATCTATAAAATAAGTAAAAATTGGATACTTCAATCTTTATTAGATTTTTAAATTCACATTAGTTTTTGATGTTTTTCAAAACGTATACACTGTTTAAGTATTTAATCATGTTTATTTGTTTGAGGAAGCAAAAATCTTAATATTTTAGCAATAAAAAATTAGGGCTTTTTTGAATTTTAAGTACGTTTTATCATATAATCATACAGTAGATAAAAATATTTTTTAATTAAAACAAAGGTATACGACATATTTTCAAAATATCGTGATCGTGGATAATACAGACGATATCGTTAACTAATTCAAAAATACATAATAATAGTTATGTCCAAATATTGCGACGGCCGAAAAATCATACTCTGATTGTACTATTTTAATTATCGGTAACTAAGCATAATAGCTATTCTTTTAATAGGTAAAAAAGGACATTTTTTAAATATGAAAAAATATTTTCCTTGGATGTATTAGTATGTAAAAATATAAGAATTTTCATATTTTGTAGATGAACTTTGAAAATCCTATTTAGTTCTCCGCCGTCCCGTTAACTTGGAAAAGATATTAAAATAATAACTTTTACATATGTTGAATTATAGGGATACAGCCGGACAGGAAAGGTTTCGCACAATAACGACGGCGTACTACAGGGGTGCCATGGGCATCATGCTCGTGTACGACGTGACGAACGAGAAGAGCTTTGAAAATATAAAAAACTGGATTCGCAACATCGAGGAGAACGCATCGGCCGACGTGGAAAAGATGCTTCTAGGTAATAAGTGCGAATTGACGAGTAAAAGACAGGTGTCGAAGGAAAGGGGAGAGGCTCTTGCTATTGAGTACGGCATTAAGTTTATGGAGACGTCGGCTAAGTCGAGTATCAATGTTGAGGAGGCCTTCTTTACCCTCGCGCGGGATATTAAGGCAAAAATGGAAAAGCGACTGGTGAGTTAAACACTTTTCTTCTCCTTTGATGATTATCATTCATTATCATCATTGTTGGAGTATTCATTTCTACTCAAACTCTAGGAAACTGTTGTTCTTTTAATTATATCCTTGGCCATTCCATTAAAAACTAAAGTCATTTGTGTATAAAAAAATCTGTAAAATAATACTTTTTGAACCTAGAAAGAAAAAACCAGATTGTTTTTTTTTACTACATTAGAAATTAATGTTTTTATTCTCCAACAATAATATCACTACAAAATAGTATAAAATAACAAATATTTCTGTTTGTCATGTCTCTTTTTCTCTGCGTATGGTGCGGGTCTATATTGGCAGAAGGTAACTCTACCCTTAAACTGTGTTTACTTACTGCAACTGCATCCTTATAATGTCTTTAAGCTATTATTGTACTTGCACAATAATTTTGTAGCATTGTGAAAGGTAGCACCTGACAAAAAGCAGCTTATTTTTAGCTTGTTTTTCTTCTCATCTGTTACAATTGCTGAATCTATAGTCAACTTCATTGGCAATTGTACTACTGATATTAGTAATTGGTTTAAGAATAATTTATTAAGTATCATTATAGCTTGGATGATCAGTTTTTACACTAACAAATTATCATTTTCATTTTATTATTTCTATAACTATCCATAACTAAATATGCTTGCAAAATTTTATAAATGTTGATTACTTATTTATTTGTGCACAGATTATTTTAATTATCTCTATCAATTATAATTATACTTCGTCGAATGTTCAATGAATATTTTTATGACTAATATTGTGATGCTTGCTGACTTACTTGTATATTACTCAAAAGTTTTATATTGTTTTTATTGCTGTTGTTTCAACTTAGTTGATGTTGATTTCTTTTTATTTTCATTTCTAAAAAAAATTAAGATAAAAAAGGAATTATAAAGATATTTTATTTTAATAGATTGATTTCCATGAAAATATTTTAAAACAAAAATATGTTGCGATTATGCTTTTGCTCTAATAAATTATATACTTTACTTTTTTCTTAATATTTATTATTTTTACTATCTTTTTTATTTTTTAGTGTTAAAATTTTGTTTTATTTTCAGTTTGTATTAATGATTATAAATAATCTTTTTGAATTATTTTAGAAATAGCAAAGATTTTTATTTTATCTGAATATCATTTGGAAGAATTTAATTTTAAAAATTTGTTTATTTAATTTTAGGAGGCATCAAATCCACCTAAAGGAGGAGGTCACCAACTAAAAGCTATAGAACCTCAAAGGAAACCTCCAAGTCTATTTTCACGCTGTTCTATACTTTGACCCCTCAACCACCTACTACATGATACTAAGGCCCACTTGTTTACTACTACTGTCTACTTACGTTCTCTTTGTCGAACGAAATTTCTCTTCAAAGAGCAGACTTGCAATGGGCATCTGCCCTCCAAGGAGTTCTGTGATGTCACTCCTTGACGATGGATGTATCTTGTCAATTGGGTGGTGTTTTTATAAATTATACAAATAATCGACACTCTCCTATAGGAAACTTTGGGGGAGGAACTGTACTGACTTCATAGGCTGAACCACTCATAGTGTTTTCTTTTTTCATCGAATTTGATATAACAAATAAAGCAAGTTTTTTTATTTTAGATACAAAAAAACGTACAGGAACTTTTAGATTAAAACTTGGCTGCGTAATTGACAAATCACTACAGTTTGAAAACATGGTTTTAGAGAACCGAACAAAAACTTTTAAATGTTTTTAATTCTTATACAATTGTTGTAGAACTGTGCAAGTCAGGTTGCAGTCATTAGTAAATAAAAAAGCTCAATGATGTGATGCAATTTACAAATAAAATATTTTGTGTTGCATTAACATGGTTTTTAACGAAGAGCTTTGTTTTCTTTTTTCGCCACTATGTGCACGAATATTCATTCAAACTGTTTCTCCCCTGATTTCCATGTATATAAATGAGGTATACAAAGTAAAAATAAGAAAAGAACTGCGAGCAATAATTAATGCAATGCCTTTAAAAAACTTCATATCTATACCTCATTAGTGTACTGAAATCCAAAGGAGAGGGTTGTAAACAATAACTAAGTAAGGCCAGGCACCGACCACAATCATTTTTTACATTGTTGTTGATTAATAGCTTTTTCACGAATTTAACATGATATCTAAACAATGATGACGAGGTAATTTTAGCACGTTTATTAATTAAAGAAAAATAAATATTGCAAAACATGACTGGGTATTTCATGTGATGGATGACGGACAAAAAATATTGTATGTTTATTACTTCGTCTTTTGGGAGAGGGTGGGAATTTTTTATAGTTTTGCAACATCCGATATGTACAAGATGAGAAGATTTTTATGTTACACGAAAGAGTTTATGTTACAAGTGTAAGTCGACTTATGTATGTACAGAGGACCTATATAACAAAAAAATTTATAACATCTGCTTGTTGTCACGGCTCGCGTATTCTTATCGATTTTGCATTTTAAATATTCAATTTGTTTTAATTCGAATCTGAATATACGAACGACTATTATAATACATTTTATATTAATCCTAAATGTTTTTGTATGGGTGTATGTTTTTATTAATAATATACCTTTCCCATCCCGTTAATTTAAAAATAACATTCTAACATTTATGATTTATTAATTCAGCCAAAAAGAGCTTCTATTTCCTTGTCAACTTCAATATCCTTTTCTGTATCTATACACATTTGTTCTAAAACTTCCTGTAAAATTAAAGTATAATTTAATTTTATAGGCAGCTATACGTAAATTATATTAACAAAATTATAAATGGCACATGGCAAATAATATGAGTTTTTATTTGTGTTATGTGTATTTTTAAAGTCTGATATGGGATCAAATTTTTATTTTGCTAAATTTTAAATGTTTAAAATCCATTTCAGCCTTGATAAAAAAAATAGACTAATACGAAGAAAAACATATTCTAATAAACTGATTATATAGTAATTGGAAAATTATAGCATTTTAAAACAAAAATTTACAAAAAGAAA
This sequence comes from Torymus tubicola, assembly GCA_035583055.1. Lineage (NCBI taxonomy): Eukaryota > Metazoa > Arthropoda > Insecta > Hymenoptera > Torymidae > Torymus > Torymus tubicola. Next base: position 37,238,978 of record JAWWEQ010000010.1, read on the forward strand.
GGATTTTAAATTAAATCTAGACATTTAATGATTTTGAAACTATATCAAAATTATTTTATAGTTATAATTCACATAAATTTAAACCACTATTACATTTTTATTTTTATACGAAAATGTTTCAATCTTAACGAGATGTAATACTAAATAAATACGTAATTCATTTTTAAATAATAAAAAAATTATTAGAAATTCGTTAATAACAAAATAAATATTTAATCTTCAACATTTAATTACATGAAAATTTGAATAGTTTATTTACTAAAAAATGTTGAAAAATTGTTTTAGTTGTATAGTGTTACTAATTACAAAATATTTTTTTAATTTTTATATAGAAATTTCTTTTACTTTTCAAAACTTTTTAAGCTGATCTTAATTATTTTCTTATAAATCCTATATTTTAGCAATATACACGCGCACGCACTAATTCATACAATTTTAATAAGATTACATAATAAATAAATTTCGGTCAAAATATTACCTTTGCCTTAAATCTTTTTATACAAGTATTAGATGTCTGTATTGCTTGAACGTTTGGTGATGAAATATTTGCTTCACTGTTCAAAATCAATTGTTTTTTTAGTTCTGTAATTTCTTGATTCATTTTCGTGTAAATAGCATATGTACATAATCCTACTGTTTGTAAACGTTTATTTAATTGTGTCGTAGATTCAACTGATTTCAATAATAGCTGGTGTTCTTTTTCTAATTTTATTAAATTGCTAGAATTATAAAACTTTAAAAAGATTTTTTTATACACAAAAAAAATTTTTTTAAAAATAATTTAAAATCCTAAAAAATCCTAACTATAATAAACTTTGAAAATCCGGAATCGACATGAAGTAAGTTTTTCGTAATATTTTATATATTTGGTTCTATTACAATAAAGTGGATATAATGAAACTTATATGTGTTTATACTAACGTGTTTCTAGTGACATGAAATATACTATCTATCATGAAAAATCATGAATAATTATTCAAAAGAATAATGAATAAGTTACCTTTCGAAAGACTTAGTAGTTTGAGAGATCCGTTCTTGTATTCCTAACAATGAAGCCTCCATTGATTTTTTCATAGATTCATGAGCAGAAATATTTTCTGTTAATTTTTGCACATTTACTTTTAACGTTACATTCTCTAATTTCGCAACATGTGCTTGAGAAAGTAATGATTCTCTCTCTCTTAAGGCCTCATCACAATTAATTTGTAATTGTATTTTTTCATTTGCGTTTTTGGCCCTTTCTTTTTCCAACCATTCAATAACTTGATGAGCTGTTTTTAGTTGCATCTTTAAATCATTAATTGTTCTTTTTCTATCTTCTAAAATGACATCTTTATTAAGCAATTCTTGTTGAAACTCTAGCAATTCTTTCTGTGATTTTTTGAGTGCTTTCTTAGAGGTTTTATAAAATAAATTTTGTAAGATTATTTATTCATTTTCAATTGAAAAAAAAGAAAAAACAAATTAACCTACTGATTTCCATTGTAATTCATTTATTTTTTCCTCTATTTGGACTTCTAAATTAAAAATATCTGGACTACTGGTTTCAGTATTTTGTGACATGTTTATAAAATTTTATTTGGAAATATGATTCTTTTAATAGAATATATTTTCTAACCTTATTAAAAAATACTTTAGAATTTAGCCGTTATAAATCAAATCAGTTAATTTAACGTTCGACATAGTGTTAGATTACGTAAATCAGTAGATGAGGTATAGTGAACAATTCGTTCAACCGAAACTTCGAAAGTAATTTGAAAATTGTTTATTTCGGAAAAATAATTTTTTCGTAATAAATATTTTTTTATTATGAAAATAAAAAATTTATTTTTAATTAATTGGTGATTATTTGGTTTTTATTTCTATTGTATAAATATATAACAATAGATCAAATATCGTTACACTCTTATAAAATAGAAAAATTTGGGTAAACAAAAAATTCATATTAACAATAAATATTATTTATTTATAAAAATATAAATTCATATACAATTAAGTTTTTTTAATGTGTATCCATAAATTGAATTTCACTCAGCAGCAAAATATGATTTGGAAGTGGCCTTGGTTGTGGACTAAGAATTGTAAATGTTTGTCGTTCAACATCCACATTAGTACTGTAAAAAAAAAAATTTAAATTAGTATTAAGACTTGTCAAAATAAGAAATATTTATTTTGAAAGTATTTATACATTCAATTTACTGAAAACTAAATCGATAATCAGTTTTTATTATTGCCATTTCAGATTTTGATTATAGAAGAACAAATTTTTTGTAAAGAATATATCTTTTATAAAGTAAAATCAGTAAAAATACTTACACACATACAAATCCTGCAACATTTGTTTGTACAACATCATCTTCTGGGGAATCTGCAAATGATACTGAAAGTAAATGATGTAATAAATTTGGTCCCGGTGTAACTGCAACTAATTTTGTCAAATTATCTTCTGCTTTCATTCCCAGTGGCATGCAAGATGATGGTAGTATGGGTGCTCCTATTTTAAACAATTTAGCTTCACTCCACTTTACTTCAAAACTATGTGGGTATAATGGAGTTCTTGAACCATAAAAGTATTCTCGGACAGATTGATCACGAGCTTCATTTCTTTGAGTTTGAGTTCGTTCAACGACACCTCCACTTTTTGGCAAAAATATTACTTTTACAAAATCAGGCATGTCTCTAACTAATTCATTATATAGCCTTTCTTGATCAAGCACTAAAATTGTATCAACTTCAAATGCTTGAGCAGCATGTGTCAACATTTTATAACCTCCACCTTTTATCCATCCACAGGTATTTATAACAATACCTGACACTTTTGCTTTTTTATTAGCTTGTAGTCTATCTGAACAAACCTCAGCTAGTCGGGTCACTAAAAGATTATACAATAATGAGTTCGAATTTGGATTTTTATAACCAAAGTGAAATACTAGAGGTGCTTGTTGACTAAAGCCATCAACAACATTTGATGGCCTTTCCACAAGTAGAGCTCCAACGGTTCCTGGAATTGCAATGTGTCCTTGTCCTACATCTAAATCAACATAAATAGGGCGTCTACCCATTCTGACAGCATAATTAAGTAACAGTCTACACAATGTAGATTTTCCAACATCACCTGGTCCAACAACCATAACAATAGGACCTCTTGTATCATCTTTCTCTGCTACATCTCTCATTCGTTCCATAGCAGCATGACAATTCAAATACATGCTCATTGGTGTTTCTTTGGCTATATAATTAACATCAGTTTTGCCAATGAGTTCTACCGTGCATCCTTGCCAAGTGAATACGGCTACTTTTGCACCACAAGTAAATTCATATTTTTTTGTTTTTACCAATTCAGTTCCAAATACTTCAGCGAGGCCACTTTTTAACTGTAAATAATATGATAAAGGCATTATATAAAAATAAAAAGTTTATATTTTATACCAATATAGTATAATAAGATGAGTATGAAGTTTGCATCGTTGAAATGCAACATATCATTTCTTACAATTCATTAAAATTATTAACGAGTGCTGAATTTCAACTAAACTTTTGTTACAAAGAAAAATTAATTATTTTTTCATTCCATTATACTACAACGTTGCAAACTTGCGACATATATACTAAGGATATGAATAAGATAAACATACCTCTAAGGTAACTTTTTCATTTTTAGTTTCTACTTCAAAACGCAGTTCACAATCAGGATCCAGTTTAAATTCTTGAACTGGTGCCTTCTCTTCTGTCATTTTGCTACGCTAGGTATAAAATATTCGATGATGCGTTTCTTCAATTTCAAGCAGCGTTCTACTTCTTTTTTTTCCGGCGTTCAGGAAAGCTCGTGTTGTCATTACCCGGTATTTCTCAGTTCTGCTTCTGAGTCAGGCGTTGGTTTATCCAAAAGTGTACGCTCGCAGTTCATGACTGTAGACTTGTGGCGCCCCGGCGGCGTATAGCGGAAA
>JAWWEQ010000010.1:37248739-37271220 GCA_035583055.1 Torymus tubicola
ATACATATTCTACATTAATGACATTTTATACACGGTAACGTCGAAAACCTCGAAGTCGTGTCGGAAACCCACCACTGGCTATTTCAACCATTTGACACCGTACATCACTAAATGGTGCCAACCCAACCCAAGAAGAAGAAGAAGAAGAACCATTTGACAACACTGTAGCACTGTAGCTTGGAAAATACTAGCAGTGTTTTGGGCATTTTGGATAAAAAGGCTAACTGAGGTTTTATAAGATTTGACGATTGTTTATTCAAAATTTTTGAGAATGAGTGACGATGATCGGGACATCGATATCGAAAGTGACGTAAGTTTCTTTTTACGTACATAAAAAAGAAATATATCAAACGTTAGTGGACTCAAAGTAATCATATTTGCTATTTGTTTATCTCTCACTATAGGAGGGTGATGATTCTGATTCAAGGCAAAGGCATTCGAATAACCAACAATACTTCTCACAAGTGAGTGTTTATCAATCCCAATTATTTTCAAAATAATAAATTTTAGCTAACCTTGATATGTTGTATGATTCCTGTAGGCTGAAAAAAGGGCTCATCACAATGCACTGGAAAGAAAACGCAGGGATCATATTAAAGATAGTTTTTCAAGCTTACGAGATTCTGTACCATCGCTGCAGGGTGAAAAAGTCGCTAGTAGAGCACAAATCCTTAAGAAGGCTGCAGAGTATATACAGTTCATGCGTCGCAAGAATACCTCACATCAACAAGATATTGATGACTTGAAACGTCAAAATAGCCTTTTGGAATCTCAAAGTAAGTGCAACACTAATAATTATAATATATAGATGAATGTATTTTATTCATCAAAGTTTGTACTAGTATTATCAACAAATTGGTATTACCTCATATATGTACACATACACATACGCACATATGAAATATTTTAACATTTTATGATTATATATATATATATATATTTATATAGATACTTTTGCCATAGACTTCAAATATACTGCAATGTTAAAATAAACTATTATTTTTTACAGTACGTACTTTGGAAAAAGCAAAATTAACTGGAAACTTTGCAGCTGAATCTTGTGAAGTCTCTAAATCTGATTCTATAGGAATTGGTAATTATGACTCTGAATCAGAATCATCTGACAGCGAAACAGGCAGAACTATTCGTCATCCAAAAAAATTAAAAGTTGCAGGTCTGCATTGATTCACAAACCAATCCTTTCCACAAATTTTATCTTGTGTATTTAACTTGAGACTTTATTTTGATAAATCGATCAATTTGCTGTAAGTAATATAAACATATATACATATATCATAAAAACAAGTGTAATGTAGGTACTTATTTAAATGAAGAAAGCTGTTAGATTTATTAGTAAAATGAAACATTTAATCATTTGGCGCAAAGTGTTGTCAAATGCTGGTAAATATTAAGTATTGCTTTTTTACTACTTGTCAGTAAAATATAAGCGATTTAGAGAATAGCCCTAAATCATGTAATTATTGATAAATCGATTTAATCGATATTTTAAGTACCTGTGAATTTTTGTGTTAGAAAAACAGAATTAATGTTTTTATTTGAAAATATCAACTATCTTGCCCCTATTTTCACATAAATTTTTCGTTACAGAAATAGAAAATGGTTTGCCAAAAAAATAATTTTTAAACCAATTTTCAAAACTTTTTCTAAAAAATGAATGTATATTAGCATAAAATAAATACTTCTTTAATTTATATAAACAAAAATAAAACTTATGCAATATTTTTATTTAAAGTACTTTATTAAACATAGCTTTTTAAAAAAGTTTTGAAAAAAAAAACTATTATTCTTAACATTAATACATTTTATAAAAGTTACAATCATATGTTTCATAGGATCTTATAAACTGATTTAAGATATTGAAGACAATAATTATGTTTAAAATTGTCTTTAATTTACAAACAGCATTACTATTAATTTGGATATTTTTTGTAGTTGAACATTAATAAGATAGTTGTCTATGATAAGAAAAAATTGTATGTTTTTAAGTAAATATTTTATTTCAAAATTTATATATTAAAATTGTATAAAAACACAGGAGTAAAATAAATATTGATATGTTTAAACAGGTTGCAGCTTTTTTAATACAGTCATTCGAAAAAGTGTTTTTGAAAATATTTATCATTTTATAAAATTAAAACTTACTTTTATAATCAAAATGAACATTTTAACAATTGTCTTATTTGAATATGAAATTGGATAAATAACATATGTTAAAATATACCATATAAAAAAGTATGTATAAAAAGTATTTAGTATCTATGCTAAAAATGTGCAGGGTTTTATGAGAGGAGAGGAATGAGTTGACAGCACACTTGATTGGTAGTGCTCAATACTAAAAACTTGATCTTTACAATTATACTCTAGGATATAAAATTTAGAGTAGAATCTCAGGAAAAACTTTGGCATAGAATCTCGCCTAACATATTCTCACCAGAGAAAACATCTGAAATCAGTAGAGCCGCGGGAGTAAATGTAATTACCCAGATAGAAAACTTGGTATACTTGTTTATTTTTTTCAGTATAATCTGTATTTTTGTTTTCTATTTAAATTAGAAAATTTGAAGAAAAAAAACCGAAATATATAACAATAAATAGTGACAAAAATTAATAAATTTAAATAAATAAAAAGAATTTTTACTTCATAATTCTGTGTCTTTTCAGATCGTATATCTGACACTTTCCGTAATTTCGAAAAAGTGGAGATATTAAATTCGCATTGGTAATTGAAATCAAGACAAATAATATTAAGGTATGATTTCATATTTAAGGTAGCATGAGTGGTGAGTGCCGTATCAAGCTGGGGGCCCCGAGAAAGCTTTTTTAATTTTACTAAATTTTATGGTTACACTTTAAGAAAACTTCCGTATATATATAGATATACTATGTTTACATTTTGCATTTCAAAATATACATAATGTATATTTATATACATGGAAGTTTTCTAATAGTGTAAATTTTTATAAGGAACATGTATTTTTATTCCTAACGCGTTTTAGGTCGGGGTGCTGTTATAATTCACACTCCCGGCTAAAGTATATATATATATATATATATATATATTATAGCACTGTGTGACCTAAGCCCGCACTTAGGTCACGCCTATCTGTGACCTAGGTAGTACTTTTTTGCATCGTGTTTATCACACTCGCTGCGCGCGTGCGCTAACCTCACGGTGCAAAAAAGGACCGCTTAGGGCACGGATAGGCGTGACAGCGGGCTTAAGTAGGCAGTGCTATAAAATCGTAATGTACTATTGCGTAAAAAAGGATCCTACTTATTTGTGGGTGTAAAAAATAATTGCAAGAAAAATGAAATCTTGATTCAAAACATTAATCTTTTTCTAAAAAATAATTCAGTAAATATAAAACAAAAATCAGTGCTCTATACAAAAAGAGTTTGTGTGATGATTTCTCTACGTATTTGACATGAATTCATAAACCATAAAATCTTAATAGATATTTATTTTTAGTCAAAAATAATATTGTTTTTATATTTTAAATGTATTATTATTGTATGTTACTTAATTAAGTATTAGTAGGTACATAGAAAAATTAATAGGATGAATTATTTATTAATATGCCTACTGTGAAAGAATATAAGATTAAACAATTAACTTATTTATATGTAACAATGTTTATATATATAGTTATCGAACGAAGATCACATTCTCGATAAAATTTTATCTTTGAAATTTCTAGATAATAATAATGAATATCAGCATAATAATAATGTTTTGAAACAAACCAGGAAAGTCCTTGCTTGTTTAAAAACAGTTAGGAGTAAAAAATGCGGAAATTTGAAGTATATATATACTTCAAGACTGAAACACTCGACACCTTCTGTGTTATACCGCTGTTCAACGTAAAAATAATAGATTCAATAATTTTTATTCTTACTAAATAATATAAAATAAAACATATATTTGATACGAATTTCTAGTAAAAATGGTGGTTTTCAAGTATAGCATTTATCTCAGATTGTCTTTACAGTGCTAGTAAATGTCCATTCACATTTTTATGAATTCAAGTCATTTCTATACATATTCGCATTTTGCCAAACCCTTTGAAGGGGAGGGGGGCCTATAGGAAAATCATGAGGAATCACTATATAGGAAAATCTATCCCGAGATGTCTGTTCGTTCATTGGAATTATTTCAGTTGTGATGTTTATGAAGAGGTTTTTTCCGTACTTTAGAAAACAATTTCGACTCCTAGTCGATCACACGAAACAATCGCACAAAAAACGATCACCGATCTAATTGTTCAATGCTGGTCACATAATCAATTTAGTAGAATTCTTGAAACATAGATCATTCAAATAAATTTAAAATTTAACTCATAAATTTTTCCTTAAACTTCAAGAACTAAATTTTTTACAAATAAACAATATTATGTTATTCTTAGGTAAATTTTTTATTTGGCTCGCAATAAATATTGAATGTTATGTTACCTCAAACTGGTTGATCTGGCTGTTTTGAGGTGTTTCAGTAATAAAAGCACATACTTTATTGAAGTTTTTTATCGAAATTAGTCACAATGTATACAATTTTATATAAACATTAATAAAAAAAACCTGAAAAAAGTATGTATTTTTATCGTTGAAACACTTCTGTAAAAGTGCGATCTGCAAATTCAAGATTTATTAATTAATTCAAATTGTAAATAAGTTTTCATATTTTCACGTGGGGAGATCTCAGTTTTTACTTAATTCATTTTGATGCAACAATATTTATTGGTTTTGACTTTTTTGTGACTAATAGAGAGTCAATAATAAATTTGCAATTATTGATATTAAGAAGATTTAAAAATAAAATTTTTACAGATTTAGGTAAACAGGCGTTAGACAGAGTGAGTAGAGTAAATGGAAGACTGAACAGTTGTTACATTCTTCACAGAACTTCGACCTTGAAGGTACAAAGGTTCCTAGAGTACGCAGATTTGTCACGGTTGATCACGGTTGAATTGCCGTTATTGGACAGATAAATCATCTGCCTCTTGAATAAAGAAAAGGGCGAGTGTTCAAGCGCGAATCTACTGCGCATTAGCTTTTATTAAAAAACTTGAGAGTAATCTATCTACTTGCATGATGACTACTACTACTTTCAAGTATAAGTTAATCATATAGATTTTCTTTCTCTCTTCACACTGACACAGTATTTTCAAACGCTATAGTAATCTTTACCTCATGTTTTAGAACTTCGCATTTTATCTTCTTTATCGATAGTCAAGATTGTTGAGGCAGATGATATATATATATATATATAAAGTATACGGTGGCGAGCTCGCGCCTGATTTCCTTCAAAGGCGGTAAGTTTGATGAATGGTAATATGAGATATTGGAGCAGAATTTGGCGAGAATGCCATGGGAAATAAAATTTGTTAAGTTTACACAAAGCAGCTTCTATTCGCACTGCTTTGTTATCCTGTATAGTAAATTTATTGTATGACGTATTGGATGTGTCAATAAGTGGCAAGGAGTTCTTATGAAAATATCGAAAAATATTAAAACTTGCACATCTTTTAATTAATGAAAAATTGTGAATAACCACCGTAGAGATTTTAAAAATCTCTTACTATTTCTTTTGTGATTCAAACAGCTATCGTAATACGGAATAAATAGAAAAATCAAAAAGATATTTTGTTCTAATACTCCTTTTTCATCTTAGATATCAGAGAAAAATAAAGCGCGCCATTTGAAACCTTTATACACGCTCGACAGAGATAAGAACCTCTAAGACATATAGAGACTTTTTCTTCTCATACGATACATCCGGATGTATTCCATTTCTGGACATCTATGTCCAAATCAAGGGAAGACTTGAATGCCAAACAAAACACAATTAATCAATAATTTATATATTATTCCTATTTTCATACAATCGGCAATAAAAATATTATAAATAGATATATTATGGATAAATAATAACTAAAACAAAATCTTCTGTACAGACATCATCGATTATAGTGAAATTAAGAAAAATAAAATGTTTTTATAAATACATATTCTTAAGAACTTGCAATATAAAAACGTTATTCATTCCTTTTCCTTCCGTTATTTTAGACTCAAAACATTGAGTGTATACACATTAGTTCGTATTATACATATAATCATATTATAGTAAAATATTGATAATAAATACAACCAAACTTAATGACAATATTATTTTAATTTATAAATATTTATTATCATTTAAAACTTTCAAAATTTAAGATTTAATTTAAAATATCGCGCCTTTTAAAGGTCAATCAATCAAAACACGTTTTAGTTGACTTCACTTTTCTCGGATCCTTTTTTTTAAAAAGGGATACAAAGTATATACATGTATAACGGAATATAATTTCTCTAGTCAGATGTCAAAGCAAAACAAACATCACATGTTCTGGAACTTATTCTCTGAATTAATGTACTTTACATCTGACGTACGTTTAGCAAGAGCCATTTTAATTCCTAGCACCTCGGAAAACAATTATAACATTTTTTTACAACAACCCAAAAAATTACTATCACAAAGCTTCCTCTAAGAGGAAGCAAAATCTTAATTATTTTATTTTATCTAGCTCACAATATGAATTTTATATATATTACTATTTATATCCAGAATAGCTTGTTTGTTGTACAGTTTAGAAATTTTGCTTGATAGTTGTCTCACAATGAGGGATAATCTACCTAGATTGTTTCACAACCAAGTGTTACCAAAACACGGAAATTTATTCCGATTTTTTTCTGTTTTTTAAACTAAACGGAATGATCATTGTCATACTTGGATCGCTTTTACGCGCCAATGACGAAATCCATTGCGTGTCATCGCATTTAGAACCGTTAGAAAAATATTTATTAGTAATGTGCGGAAAGTTTTGAAAATGTAATTTTTACGGAGAAATAAGTAATAATGAAAAAATATCAGTTTGTTTTGAAGAAACATTATACTCTTATATGTATGTATATTATCTGTTAAAAATATTTTATTTGCACGTCGTTGATTAAATTTAATCTCTGAAATATGTTTTTAGATAGTTGGCGTTACAACTGCAACTTATTTCTACTTTTATATTTAAATACTTGTAGATCGGTGTTTTAGCTCACGATAGACGTAAACCAAAGTTTTTGTTAGTAAATTGCTTTTCTGGGTGCAATATTTTTTTATGTACCGAATTTTTTAATCTTTTCTTAATAAAATAAATGCGTTTCACTTGAACATTATATATTATTCTTATTTGTATTAGGGTATCATCCATCGACCGAAAAGTTTTATTCATATTTTAAATATATATGTACACCCGATATTGGCCTTGTGGCATCCTATTGCATACGTACGTGTTGTGTTATATTATCCGTACATATTGTGATGGCTACATCTTTTCCGTTCTATAAAACGATTATATAACATGAGCCAAAGGAATGTAAAAATACGATTTAGATTAAGGTATGCGATGGAGATAATATATTAATTATTGACACATTAATAAAAATAGACTAAAAATAATAAACTACTAATAAATTAATCTGTATACAATCAATGAACTGTCGTCAATTTTGTATCATTAAATATCTAACGTCACCTCTATACACAGGATATTAAGAAACATTATTAGAATAGTGCACGATCCATCGATGTACGTAAATTTTGAGTTTCAAACACGGAAATACAAAGATCCGTGTTGCAAAGTGCACAGTGTGTAAAAAAGTAATTTCTATGCATACGTTCGCGAAGTGGTCGCGCGCTCGTCTTATTTATTAGCTGAGCACAGCAAGCAATATGAACCAAAAACTAAATTTAACAATTATCACAAATAATGCTTTTGAATCATTTCAGACATGAATGAGCATTGAGCAGTATCGCCATTGGAAAAAAGATATTAAATTAAAAGATTATGCTAGTATTTAAAAAAATTAATTTAAATATCGCATACCCTTATTTGTATTATACGAAGTTCGTATGTAAGTACGGAGTTCGCATAATAGATAATTATTATACTGGGAAACTGGTGATATTTTTATATCGTGTTTAACATTTGAAATTTAAAACCTCAAGCGTAATATCGATAAAATTATACTAGACTGTTAGACAACTTCCATATATATAGATATAAAATGTGTGTAGTTGTGGATGTAAAATTTAAACATAGTGTATATATATATATATATATATACACACACAGACACTCCGACCGTATTAATATATAGCGATCGTATTTCGCGAGGAGGGGGAGTACAGATATTTCAGCGGTTTTCTCTAAATGTCATTATCCTTCTACGTAGATTATATGCCGAGTTTCATACTCTTAAATCACGAATATTCTATTTACGTACGCAAAGAGATAAGTCTACAAGCAACTAACAACTCCTGAATCTTTATATTAATTCTATATTTTCATGGTCTCCGAACATGATAATCTGATATAGCAATATTAAATAAAAGATAAGATATTATAGATAAACTGTAAGCATTTCTATAGCAACGAAAATTATCATAAATGCATAAATTCGAGTTATGATAAAATCGCAAGTGACGCACCGTAAAATCTTTCAAGTCTCTTGCAACTATGGATCGCTTGCGATTATAGTACGATATATAATTAGGTTTTTTTAGTACATCTTTATTGCTATTCAATCGCATGTAACTTAATTATAAATATCTTAGAACCTAAATTTGTTTGTATTACATAACAATAATTTTATTGTCTGAATAAATAGTTTAATCGACGTGCTATAAGAAAATTAAAAAACAATTGTGTAATAAAGCTAAAAATTTTTGCTCTGGGTATAATAATTTATCTATATATTGTGAAAAAAAAACCGTATTTGATTAATAAAATTTTAATAGAATCATAACTACTGTAGTTTCTAATGATTTATTTTGACATGTACTTATACTATGCATTGGAAAATATGATAATTGTGATTTAGGACGTTGAAATCCAGTATATGGCATTTTAATGATCATCTTATCTTACAAGAAATGACGAATTTCTGTAAGTGTTCTTGTAGAAATATAAAATTATACCGTATTAATTAAGTGAAATTTAATTTCTTTTGTGAAAGTGAAAGTTAATGTCTTTTGGTTGTTCGATTTTATATCTACAAGTTGCCAAATCAATAAAAAGCAATATATACGATAATGTGCATAGTATCATAAGTTATCAAAAAAGAATTGTGCTTATCCCAAAAAACAACGTTTTCTTTATGATGCAAGCGCGGCGACGCTGATGTTTTTTTCGACTGTGTCGAAAATAGGTTTTAGTTGCGCTGACCATCAGATACCAAAGAACTTTGCGAAATTTTAACGACCCACTCTTCGTTTAAACTTTTTAGTATTCGTCATATCAACTTCTTGTTTGACTTCAACTATAAATTAATATATTTGACTAAATTAAAAAAATTGTCTTGCACAAAAGAAAATGGATTTCTAGCAATATTTCAAAATGCTTTTTTTATAAAATCAAAACGATCTAATTTGGGAAAATCATGAACCAAGTAAGTTAAATAATTGAGTCCAACAATAAGTTTCAGGGCATCAATGTTGCAATAATTTTTTTTGCTAACTATAATTATAGTTATCAAATGTGGTTGGAGATAAAATTCTGAGAATATATTCTGACTGAAATATTGATTCATATATTGAAGATTTTTTCTTATATTTATGTATGTTGTATATGTATTTCTTATATTTAATATTATACAAATAATAATAAATGTGTGTATTACTTTGCTATATATTGCTATATAAAATGTAATTACATGTAAAAATGTATTTATTGATCGTTATAGCTCATATGATGTTTATAAATTTCTAGTTATTAACGTGAACTATGTATGGTAGTAGAATATATTAATATAGCCGACAAAGCGTTTGCAAGTTTTTCATTAATAAAACTTTGAAAACTGCGTTGGCCATAAAATTTGATTGATTTCCAGGAATATCAAGAAAAATTAAGTCATTATATGGCCGTTTCGTAGAATAATGTTTATCATATGGATTGCGCAGGCTAACTAAATTTGATAAAAAATTAAATTGATGTTATTTTTTTATTAGTATTTATCGAATTCATCAGCTTATAAAATAGATCGAGAATTGTGTCCAGCTATGCGGCAGAAATCTCGGTTATATTATTATTATTATTATTATCATTGTACTATCATCTTATTATTTATGTTCATATTATATATTCGTAAAAACGACTGTTTTGCTGGCGTTTCTACTCATGATAGAATATTCTGTGTTATTGTTACTGTGCACTTCTTTGCGCTGTATAGCAAGTTAGTTCAATAAGTTTGTCTATAGGTATAAGTTTGGATCGACAATCTAACATATAGCGCCTGTTTGAGAAGCCGTGACAGAATCTTTTCATCCTTGCTGCAAACATCCGCGACACATTCTATCCGAGCCGCAATTAAGTAATGATAGTTTTGGTGCTTTAACTCGATGATTTTATTTTGTCGAACCTATAATGAATTTGAAATTGTATACTATAATTTGATGATGCAATGTAATTATTGTTTAAATCATTATTGTTAAAATCATTACATGTATATTGAGGATGTAATTATTGTATCTTTGGCATTAGTGTTAAGAGATTTTGGTGCTGTGCCCTGGTAATCTGTTTATTTCCTCTCGAGAAATCACATTGATTCCGCGTACGATTAAACGTCCGACAGGTCGTCTCCGATTACGTACACCTCTCGAATAAGCCGATTTTCCGGGACTGGCATTTGCAGCAGCGCGCGAGCTAGGCGTGTCGGGTCGGTCAGGTGGTCGAAAGTGACCCGTCAACAGTCGTCATTCGGTCATGCGACCTGGCGACTCGCGGATCATCCGACGCATCTCTCAGGTGGGCGCGCGGATCGGAGAAAAAGCGCCACTGCGTGCGACTCCGCCGCGCGCAGAGGGAAATCGGCGTCGACGAGGAGGAGCAAGAGTGGGGGCAGCACGCGCGCAAAGCGCCACCGCCAACAGGCCGCTCTCGGCAGCTCCTACTCGCGGTGTGCCCGCCGCGCTGGTCAGTCGTCAGTCGTCACGCAGCGCGTCAGTTTTCCAGCCCCGCGGGACTAGCACCTTCCGCCGTCCGGATCACGAGCATCGCACCACGACGCACTCGCTAGGCGGCAGTTGGCCAGTGGCGAGGCAGGCTTGTGACAGCGGAGGAGGCTCAGGAAGACGAGGCGCGTGCGGGGCTACCCTGGCATGTCCGCGTGCGTGAGGATGCAGGCGAACGGCGACAACGGCGAGGCGAGCGCGGCCTCGCTGCGGAAGAAGCTGCGGGTCTCCTCGAGCGCGGCCCAGCTGCAGCAGGCCAAGGTCATGGTCGTTCTCGGCGCCCAGTGGGGCGACGAGGGCAAGGGCAAAGTCGTCGACATGCTGGCCACCGACGTCGACATTGTCTGCAGGTGTCAGGTAGGCAGGCGCAGCCGAGCTCGGCCCCGGGACGGCACACGCACGCACGCCCGCTCTCTGCTCCCGTCGTTTTTGCCATTCGCAAGCTCTCGATAGCCAGCGTATTTATAGTCATCCTTCTCCCACTCGCTCCGTCTTTTTTCCGCCTACTGCCCGTACCCCTTGCTTTTCTCTCTGCCTTTGCCGTTAAATCCACGATCTTTCACAATAATAAAGCAGGCGCGCGCTCGGCATCTTTCTCCTTCCTTTTTCTTTCTCTCGAAAGCGGGGGAGAGAGAAAGAGAGGGAGCGCGCTTTCTATTTATACATCCCTCATTGCCTACCTACCTCGATCGCCCCGAGCTCGTGCACACGTGTTGATGGCGGGATTTGATGGTTTGACTTTGCCGACTTCTGACTCGAGTGATTCTTCTCGGTTCTATATGCAGCTGTCGCAATTATAGGCTCTCTTGTACTTCTAGAGGTCTTGAGCAAGGCCTTGTACCATGAACGTCACGCTCACTCATGCGCATGGATATGCTTTCATTCAATTATTACCTATACACCTAATCTTTGTACATTAGTTAAAATGCTTGCCTTCAACTTCATCTGAAACATTACTTTTCCCCTTTTTTATCTCGAAAAAAATTTTAAAATGTCATAAACAGTACTTCAATATTTGAACTTAATTTAAAAAAATATTTATTTGCAGTTTGACAAACTTGATATTATTACTTGTTCTTAAAAGGTATCAACTTTTTCTCACTCAATGTTTATATTCATATTGTATAAAATCTTTTACAATTATAGTTAATACAAAATAACAACGTTTTTATCATGAAACATTATCATTTTCCATGATAGTATTAAATTTTTATTATAGTAATCCAAGATTACATAATTTTTTCAAGTAATTGTTTAATCTGATAATAATTAAATTGCATAAAGAATTTCCTCAAAACATGTGTTGTGATATCAAGCATCTTGTGACTGGTATGATGTAATCTTTTTTAAGAGACATATATGAATGAACATCTATTTATGTGATGTATGATTTCATAGCTAGATGCCAGATTCTGTGCTAATACTGCTGATTACTGAGTTGACAATTGCTTCGATTTACGAGTCTAAATGATTGTGCTTGAATGATATACATTTTTCTTTCCATTGCTCTGTTTACTCTTCTTTAACCAGATATACATATCATTTACAAAATGGAATAAAACCCGACAGCTGTATTAATGGAGCAGAGGAATTTTACATGAATGTGTAGTCTAACTTGCACATAATTAATATTACTATTTAGCCCTTTGCGCTTTCAATTTCTTAAGTTTTTAATTTTTAATGAATGGATATATATAACAAATTTTTTAAATCAAAATCAGTGGCAAATATATATATACTAGTTTTTTTATCAATCACTGAAAATATATAGTCTTTTTCTTTTCAATTGAAATAAATTAGTATTTTAACTTTAAAAAATGTTCGTATTGGAATTGTTTAGATTAAAATACTCAGAATTTAAATTAGTACAATAATCTATTACAAGCCTATGAAAATAGTTTTTTTATTTTTCAACATTTTTATTTTGTTTTAACAAGTAAATAGAAATACCACAATACTGGAGTGACCCCTACTTGACCTTAACAGACTTATTTTCTTTTTATTGGTTTTTTCTTGGTTGAAATTAAACTCACTTTATAAATAAATTTTGACAGATAATCATTAACATTTAAAACCAAAGATATAAAAAGGATTTCAATTTTTTAATAAAACATCAAATAAAGAAATAACAACTTTATATTTTATGTAACAATAAGTAAAGCACAATTATTTTACTATTATTTTTATTATGATTTTCTAACAAAGGGTTAACTAGATAATTGATATTTATCATGAGTCCTGTGCTTCAAATATTACTGTACTTTCACAGGGAGGAAGTAATGCAGGTCATACTGTAGTAGTAGAAGGTGCCGAATACCACTTTCACCTACTACCTAGTGGAATAATCAATCCCAGATGTAAATCCATTATAGGTAATAATTTATTTGATCAACAAAAATTTTAATACAATGTCATATTCATAAATGAATTTTTTAATCTAGTTATTTCTATTGAGTACTTCTAAAAATTAAATTAGTATAATTTACTGTTTAAATATTTCTTTTAATAGCATTAATAATTTTGTATAAATTAAAATAAGAATTCAATTTATAAAATACAATCTTTTAATGTCATAACAGAATTAAAACCAAAGCAAGGCAAATGTTTGTTTATTAAAACATATGTTTATATAATGATTTTTGTCTTTTTTACAAATAATAAATTTATATCTTGGAATCATGTCCAAATATAGTCCTAAATATAAACTTTGATTTTATATGTTATTTCTTTGACTTGAGGATAATATTAAATTCAATAAAAACTATATATACTACATATTGTTAAAATATTAAATAACTTAGTATTGTTTAATACATATATTTAAACAACCTAGATTAGAAAACTGATGTTTATATTTATTATAACTCTCAAACTATTTATTTTAATAGAGAAGCATACCAAAACTATCATTATTTTAAAATAACAAATTTACTAATTATAAGATAAGTATTATTAATGTAGTGATAAAAAGACAGTCAGATATATTCTTTGTATATAGAAATATAAAAAAAAAATTTTTAAAAAAAAAAATTTTTTTAGTATTTAAGTATATGATTGTGGAATATTAATTACTTTTTGTATCAAAATTATTGATTTTATAATTTTAAAGTTTTATTTGTACTTAAATTTGTTTAACTAGTTAAGTTAAATTTATGTTAAATTTCATCTATCTAATAATTTTTGTGTAATAAATTCTGTACATTTTGCTTGTAAAAGTTTTCATTTTAAGGCATAGAAATCTATATTTCAAAGGTAACATGAAATAATTGAAATAACTTTAACAGAAATATCTATTGATCTATTAAAAAATATATTTCTTATTTGGCTTAATTATCCTAAAAGTAAGTTTTCATGATTTGTCTCTTTAACCTTGTAGATATTATTACAATTTTATTGATTTAACAAAGATTACCCAGTACTGCTTGTTACCAGATTCACTTCAGTTTATTAGTACAGTTTTCAAAGCTCAAATTATATTGTCCTTTCTTACTGACTTTCATCTGTTTCTAGGCAATGGAGTTGTCATTCATTTACCAGGTTTATTTGAAGAGTTGGAAGAGAATGAGGCTCAAGGACTTAAGGACTGGAAAGATCGGCTTATTATTTCTGATAGAGCTCACATAGTTTTTGATTTCCATCAACAAGTTGATCAATTACAAGAAATTGAAAAAGGTACAAGATCTTTAGGTACTACTAAGAAGGGAATAGGTCCTGCATATGCCAGTAAAGCAGCCAGAACTGGAATTAGAATAGGAGATCTTGTAGGAGATTATGATGCATTCTCAGAAAAGTTTATAGCTCTTGTAGCATCACATAAGAAGATTTTTCCTGCTCTTGAAGTAGATGTAAAAACAGAATTGGAACGTTACAAAGGGTAAGTCATTGTACTAAATTTTCAATTTTAAAGAATGTTAAAACTTTTGTATTACAAATAGACACAGCATAGTATTTATTATAACATATTATTATTAAATAAATTTTTTCCTCCCGCCGGGCCGAAAGTATCACATTCCCTCTCGGCGCAAAAACGTGAATGTGGCATTTTCGGCCTCCGTGGGAGGAAAAATAGTATACGCTCCACGGGAGTAAAATTGAACAGCCCACATCTCGTGCAGTTTTATCCTCCCTAGGTGCGTAATATATTATTATTACAACACAGATTTTTTATTTATTAAAGTTATTAAAATGCAGTTATCTTAAATTATTTCTAATATCTATTAGTAGCAAATATGAACGTTGAAAAACTTGTATAAATGTTATAACTAATGAATTACAAAAGTGGAAAATTATTATTATTGTTATTAGAGTTATCTTTATTCATTATTCACTGACAAATCTAGAATAGAAACTTATAAATTCAATGTACCATTAAAAGCTGAATTATTTTAGTGTAAAAATATAGTTAAGACACAATCTTAATAAATAAAATTTGTTTACTATTTTTATTATATTTGTGTTTTTATAGATTATTTATTTATTTTTTGCATAATTTTTTGAGAATGACAAATGTAATATGTATCTTTTTATCAACAGATATGCTGAACGCATCAGGCCTCTTGTTAAGGAGACAGTTCACTATTTATACAAAGCAATAAAAGATGGAAAAAAGATTTTAGTTGAAGGTGCTAATGCAGCATTGTTAGATATAGATTTCGGAACGTATCCGTACGTTACAAGTTCAAACTGTAGTATTGGTGGTGTTTGCACTGGATTAGGACTACCTCCAACTGTGATTGGGGAAATAGTAGCAGTAGTTAAAGCATATACTACTCGTGTTGGTGATGGGCCATTTCCTACAGAATTATTAGATGCCACAGGTGAAATATTGCAAAAAAGAGGTGCTGAATTTGGTGTCACAACAAAAAGGAAAAGACGCTGTGGCTGGTTAGACCTAGCCTTGTTGAAATTTACAGCAATTGTAAATGGGTAGGTTTCTTATTTACGAAAAAAAATTAGTAATTTAAGTATTCTAACCAGTATGTTTTTTTCTCATCTTAATGTGATATTTTCAAAATTCAATTCAATATTAAAACCAGTTTCCTTAGATTTAAAAAATATTTTTAAATTATACTAATCTCAATAGAAATTTAAAAGTTTATAAATATTCTTGAAATTGGTTAAAATTTAGATTTTTATTATAAATTACTTGAGTATAATATAACTATTACATAGATGTGATATAAAATTATACAAAATAATTTAATTTTTTAAACTATTGAAATAAGTAATGTAGTTCAAGTAGTTTTGCGATTTAAAGTCTTTAATATTTTCAATGCTGTGCAACCAGAATATGGATCGCAAATTGTCGAAAATGCTTGTTATTTTTGGCATTGCAAAAATTATAAGTACTGAAAATATTTTTACTATAAGTTAAAGAATTTCTTAAAATCCTAAAAAAAGTTAAACAATATAGTAATTAAATATATTAAAGTCGTTACTCACACTTTAAATTAATCAAAATCTGTTTCATTAAGTTTTTTAATTTCTTATAAGAATAACAAACTTTGTAAAGAAGTTGAAAAAGTAGAATAGTATATTACATACCTATGTCAATAAAATAAGAAGTGTCTCAGATCATATGTAATTATTCGCCAAGCGCAGCCGAGATTGAGAAACGTGTGATGAAACATTTCTTATTTTATTGGCCAAGATATATAATATACTATTTTAGCCAGAAAAAAATATACTATTTTTTTCAAAATTTAATATAATTTATTTCAGTTACACGTCAATTTGTTTAACTAAACTGGACATATTGGACACATTACCAACCATCAAAGTTTGTACTGGCTACCGCTTGCATGGAAAGGAAATTGATTATTTTCCTAGCAGTACATCAGAGTTGGCCAAAGTTGAACCAATTTATGAAGAATTTGAAGGATGGCAAACGAGTACTGAAGGCGTACGCTCTTTTGATAACTTACCTTTAAGTGCTCAAAAATATGTACAATTATTAGAAGAAAACTTGGATATTCCAGGTAAAAATTATAATGAATATAAATAATGAGTAACAGAAAAGATTCTGTTAATCTGTTTAAATGGAATGATGAAAAAATTGTTAAATTAAAAGAATTTTATCTTCATTATTTTCGTTCCACTCGGGTAGATTGTTAGGTCTTTTATATTGAATTATAGAAGAATGACGAGGAGAGTGTACAATCTTCGGGAAACGGATTTTGATGAAACTTTAGAGAAATTTTCCGTTAAAAAATGATGTCTCTTCTATTGAGTGTCACATTGCAAATATTCATGATACGAAAACAACCGAAGTATGTTATAAAAGAAGACAGTAAAAACTAAAATTTAAGCACTGATTTGTTAAAAAATATTAATTTTTCAGGAAGTTGCAAAGAATCAAAGATACTGTAAGAAAATTGTTAAAAATTTGATCTATTTAATCGCTGAAAATGAAGACAAATTTTTAACCATTTTCTTACAGTATCTTTGATTGCTGGTAACTTCCTGAAAAATTAATATTTTTCAGCAAATTTGTGCTTAAATTTTAGCTTTTACTGTCTTCTTTTGTAATCTACTTTGGTCATTTTCATATCATAAATATTTGCAATGTGACACTCAATAGAAGAGACATCATTGTTTACGGAATAGAGGATATTTGAGACTAAATTGCCTATATCTCAAGAAAAAGAACACGGGTATTTTTATTTTTAATGGAGAAAATTATCCTAAAGTTTCATCAAAATTCGTTTACCTAAGGTTGTACACTCTCCTTGTGAGTGATATATTCGACAAACATAATTCAATGAGTATAAGTATATTTAAAAGTGATAACGTTTATGATAAACTTATATTATTATACTCAATTAAAATGGAAGGATAGATATGAATATATAACTTGTTTTATTAATACGTTTTATACAAATACATTGATAATCTTTACATGAAATAATAATATTTTCCTATAAAAATATTTCTTTTTTACAAAATTATTTATTATCGAGTACTCTTAATTATAATTTGTACAATTAACATAAATTACATTTTTACTTTTTTGTTACAGTCAAATGGATAGGAGTTGGTGCTGGTCGAGAAAGTATTATTGCTATCTGACATTTATCATGTGAAGAGTGACAATACTGCACCAGTTCTAATGTATTATTAAGGTTAATTGTTAATATGTTGTTCACAATATGGAGCTGATGCGCACATAACATAAGGAATTTTCAACAAAGTTACTTAAAAACGCATGGCAAAAATGAAAGCCTATATAAGATTTGAAAACGTGCTTAAAAACGATGACTTAAAATGTACATCTAAAACCCGATGTGAGTCATATGGGACAAAGATTTTATTATCTGACAATGAGTATTCTTTTATTATAATTGTAATGAACTGCTGTACAAATATTTAATTGTAGATTTTCAGTAATCACTTATTTAAATTTCATAACATATTTACTTCTGTATAATACCATCATTTAAGTCGAGTATGGAATTTTTGTTCTCAATGCTAAATTAACTCAAAGCTATGCATACGAATTTTAGTAGTTTTCAAATTTTTTACAATTATAATCTTGTTGCTTGTGATTGATCAAGCGTTTGAGATTCTCTTCTTTCTCTGGCGCGTCGATTTTGAAACCAAATTTTTATCTAAAATAAATAATTCTCTTTATTGAAGTGGAAAGGTGTACTGATAAAAATGATTAAGGAGAAAATAGTACTTATAGCATAAATATTTTTGTAAATTTGAAAGAAGGATATTTCTTTGTAATCTTTTCAAAGACCTTGATTTTTTTGCAAGGAATTTTTTTCAAAGCTAAAAACTGTATTTTTTCTGCGAAAACATTCGAAAATTTCATTAAAATAAAAAATCTTAATTAAAAAAAAAATGTTTACTTACTCTACTTTGTGGAAGTTGAAGTACTTCTGATAAACTTGCAACGTCTTTCCTTGATAAATATGCACTGTTTTTATATTTATTTTCAAGAATCTCTAATTGATATTTTGTAAATGGTATTCTTGGATGTGACCCGGGTTTTCTTTTTATATTTTTTATAGAGGATTTTCTTGGTAACTTGGGAGGTCGGTATCTCGTACATCGTAACCAGGAAAGTTCTTCCCCGTTAAAAGATGTGGTATCAGTATGGCTGCCTGTTTGGTTGACAGGTGTAGAACTGAAACATATCATATTTTATTGTTTGCTTAAAAATTGATAACAATAGTTATTGAAAGGTTATAAATAACTTGATATATCATAGAAAAATAAGTATAAAAGTTACGCAGTCATATGTCACATCCACACTATACAGCTACTGATTGACAACCATCGCTACGATAGGATTCTTCACTTCAATTATTCGCCCGCGTACCATTTTCAGGTGATGATTATATGTTTACATTATTAAAATGTACCTAAAAAAATTATTTTATAAGCGTTTCCGACGTATTTTTTTCCTCAGCTCCCCAATGATGCAGACAGTTTTTCCAAAATTTTGCATTTTTACATTTAACAAACTACAAAACATCTTGTATCTCAAAAAGTATATTTTTAATATATTTTTGACCATTGAGATCGAAAGCTGATCATTTTTCACGTAAGAATACATTTTCCAAAAAGTACTCAAGATGTTTTCTTCGAGAAATAAAATGCAAAAGAGTAGGTGCAGCGCTATTCCGATGCGAAATACGGCGCACGGATTATAAGGTTCGCTTCAGCGCCTGACTCGCCTGCCGTACTGCGCGCTATAATCGTGCTGTGCCTATACTCTTTTGCATTGTATTTCTTGAAGAAAACATCTTGAGCACTTTTTGGAAAATATCCATTCCTACATAAAAAATACCCAGTTTTCGATTTAAATGGTCAAAAAATATATTAAAAATATATTTGATATAGCTACAAGATGTTTTGTAGCTTTTAAAGATGAAAATGGTGATTTTGGAAAAACTATCTGCATGATTGAAAAGCTGAGGAAAAAATATGTCGAAAACGCTTATGAAACAATTTTTTTTTCATACATCTTTTAAAACCGTAAACATGAGTTAGAAATAGGCCTCTTCGGCGCTCGCGCGCCACGCTATGAAATTTGAAGCGAAACGCCTCATATTATGCATAAAAGAATTATAAAGAAAGAAAATTAAATTGTATTTGTTATTTTAACTGTAATCTGATATTATATGTAGCGAGGTTTATACAATGCACTACCATAATAACGCCCTTATTCCTTGCGCTCTTTTATTTATTTTTCTACTCTTTACGCATAATGCGATAAAACCACATAATAAGAATCGGTTAATAGTTTAAATTACTGGAAAATGTCCTGGATACAAAAGCAAATAATTCTAAAGAAAAGTATGACTAACGAATGCAGAAGATTGTTTTAAACAAGGTTTTTCAAGTTATTTTTTACACTACATACAATGAAATTAATGATAGATTACTTTGAATTAGTCCATCTTTTACTAATCGTGTAAGTCGGTTGAAGAGCGTGATACTATCGGAGAAATAATAATTTTAAATTGAGTGAACTCAAGGGATGAATCTGAGCAAACCTTTGAGTGCGTCCGTGAAGCTCGTCGCTTCGGATTCGCGATTCGGAGGAGGGCGAGCGCCTGGGAAAGCTGCCGAGCCAGTCGAGCTTCCTCTGCGCGAGGGAGGCCGGCGCCTCGAGCACGCAGCCGCGAGCGTGCGCCGCCAGCGTCGCGGAGCTGGTGGGAAAGACACCGTCCGTGGAGAGGATGCGCTCGATGCTGAAGTCGGTGCTCCCGCGGCGTGGAGCTGGCTCCGAGGCTCCTCGCGGGCCGCTCATGGCGCGACTGATGCCTCCGCGGGCCAGCTACCCCCGAGCACGGGGCTCTCTCCCTCGTCGGCCATATCCATTTCAGCAACAGATCCAAATTAGCCGCATAGTTGCACAGGGTGAGCGGCCGCCGATGGCTATCGCGTCGCGTTTAGCGCGCCTCGCTGGAGCTCTTGCTGTTCGGGGCCCCACGTATATACCTGAGCCCCGCAACAGCGCGTGCTCGCGCGGCACTGCCTTTTGTTGTGCATGCTCTTATGCCAGTGTATTATTATATCTGGCGACCGCATCTCGCTCCGCGTGCGTTGGCCACCCCAGTAACAACAATGTAATTGATACCGGCCGCGACGTCCTCGGCGTCTCTCAAGAGCGCGCAGATGCATGGGCCTGAGGGCAACGAAGCTTGCGTAATCGAAAAACCGCGGGGGTCCTAGTCGCACGCGCACCCTGTGCCCATCGCGCTAATCCGGTAATACTCTCATCTCTCCCGTGTAGAAATATTGGCTTTGGGAACGTTATTTGTTTGAGAGAAGAAAAGACCTCCTCCTCGATGCTCTTTATACCGTCTGCAGTTTAATAGTATTTTTTTTAAATTGTAAAAATACTCCTCGTTGGCAGAAAGTAGATATGAGATGCATAGAAGCATTTTGAAAATCAGCTCTGCTCCACTGACGTTCTTCTCGTGTATTAAGAATATCGACATTTCGATGATCGTTGAACTGATTTCAATCAGTAGTACCATTTTAGATTTAATGAATTCACGACTAAGTTTAATCACTACAGGTAGTTAAAAGCTAAATAAAAGAATTGGTTGCATTGATATTTTTAAAATCTATAATCATTGTCACAAAAAACAACTTGTTCGGAAAATATATATATACATCCTCTTGTAGAGGGCGAAATTTTTAATTCCTATTAAAAAAAAACATACATATACCATGCTCTTTTAATAGAAAAATGTTTGAAAAATTTTAATATATAATATGTGTTACGTGTGAAGGGGGTTTTGTTTCTCGTGGCCAGTCTGAGTGATGAGCCCAGAAAGGTGCATAATGAAGTATTCGAGAAATAGTTAAAAATACTTGTTTTATTACGATATAAATATATATAAGTGAGTGAGAGAGACGCTTCTAAATGCGGCACGGTAGTTTCGTGGGGACAGCGAACTTGGTGGCTTGACTGGTCCTCGTGGTGATAAGGTCGATCGTCGATGCTTTCTCTCATCTGACGGGCAGCGTCATAGCCTCGTTGTCTCTCTTTAACTAGTCGTAGTCTCATGGTGTGCTTTGGCTTTTATAGTAAACACCTCAGTCGCCTCTCCTTTCTCTCACCTACCGATGAGGCTATTATTGTAACGTCTTCAAAACTTCGCTTAGCTATCAAATCCCTGCGTCAGCTTTTTCGTGTTCGAACGAGTCGCCGGGGTTTTTCACGTCTCGTAATTATTGCTGAATCGCGATTCGCGACTACCGCCGCGACGCGCCGCTTCGTTTTCGTGCTTCGACTATGTTTGTAATGTTATCACACGTAACATATGCCATTGAAATATTACGAAAATATTATATTAATATTTTTTGCAAATAAAACTAAAATCATCATATATATATATATATATATATATATATATATATATATATATATGTGTGTGTGTGTGTGTGTGTGTGTGTGTGT
>JAWWEQ010000010.1:37271320-37282117 GCA_035583055.1 Torymus tubicola
AAAAAATATTTTAAGAGCGATTTCACAACTTTTTAAGGGTAAAAGTAACTAAAGGTATTTCGAAAGTTTTTAATAATATTATTAAGAAAACATTATTTTTTATTCATCAAAAACAATATTTCAATTTTTAGAGAGGTACTATTAAATAGATGAGGTTATGAAAGGGAAGAGATTTTGTACAGAATAATAACCATTAATTTCGAATACGGTGTCTTACATTATTAACACTATTATACCGAAAATATTTCATTCTATTTGTAGAATGTCTTTCTTAAGATGAGTTTAAAGAAATAAGAAAAAATTTAAACGTTTGGGTATTAGTTGTACAATTAAAATTACACCTAGACTCCGTCATAAGCTACCTCTAGCAACTAGACGACGAACTTGTGTGTTTCTACACCTAGAGGCAAAAAACTACGGAGCGCACTACCTAGACTCCGTCATCAGCTACCTCTAACACCTAGATTACGTAATTGATGTGTTTCAACACCTAGAGGTCAAAAACTACGGAGCGCACCACCTAGACTCCGTCACTGACTACCGCGAACACCTAGACTACGTAATTGGTGTTTCAATACCTAGAGACAAAAAACCACGGAGCGCACAACCTAGACTCCGTCATCGGCTACCTCGAACACCTAGACGACGTACTTGACGTGTTCCAACACCTAGAGGCAAAAAACTACGGAGCGCACTATCTATACTACGTTATCGGCTACCTCTAACACCTAGACTATGCACTTGATGTGTTTCAAGATCTAGAGGCAACAACTACGGAGCGCACCACCTAGACTCCGTCATCAGCTACCTCGAACACCTAGTCGACGTACTTGATGTGTTTCAACACCTAAAGGCCAAAAACTACGGATCGCACCACCTAGACTCCGTCATTGACTACCGCGAACACCTAGATTATGTAATTGATGTGTTTCAACACCTAGAGATAACAACTCCGTCATCGGCTACCTTGAACACCTAGTCGACGTACTTGATGTGTTTCAACACCTAGAGCCAAAAAATGTTAAAACGCATGCTGCTCTACCTATCTCTCTTTCTCTCTTACCGATGAGTCCCGCCGCCTGTCGGTGTGGGCCTACATACCGCGGAAGTCGGAACTCGGAAGAATCGAATGGAGATCATGGAGAAGTTTTAGAATCGGAAACCAGGCATAAAAATTTTCACTATTTAATATCTCTAATATGAGAACTTCTTTTGACGTGAAATTTTGTGTGCAAATATAACAATATAAAGCATGTTATTATTTTTTTTGAGTTCTTATATAAAAGCGTTGAAAGTTGTAGTAAGTAATTGAAATTCTCGGGCACCGATTTCAAAGTATATCTAGCGCGGTCGTCCTAAGGCTCTTCTATACTTGCCTTCGGAGCGCGCCCGCGCTTCTTGATGC
This sequence comes from Torymus tubicola, assembly GCA_035583055.1. Classification (NCBI taxonomy): domain Eukaryota; kingdom Metazoa; phylum Arthropoda; class Insecta; order Hymenoptera; family Torymidae; genus Torymus; species Torymus tubicola. Next base: position 37,272,726 of record JAWWEQ010000010.1, read on the forward strand.
TTTCTGTGAATGTGCCACCCAATAATACACTTTTTTTAAACGAGTTAGTCTTCGATGTAGTCTTCCTTCAAATGCTGCAGAAAAGGTTATCACTAAAGGTTTGGACATGAAGTATTTGTCATTTTAATGTGTGAAAAAATTATTAAAAAATTAATTAAAATATTTTTAAATTATTTGTTATAAATTTATACATTTTAAACACTTTTTGATTTTTTACAAGTATAATTATATATTATATTCCTATCAATATTTTAGATTCATTTAAATTAACCACAATTTCTCCCTATGTCTCAGTAGCGACCCCAAACGGCGGAAAAAGCCTCATTGTTGTACACTAACACTGTGGTCCAAGTGTCCACTGAATGTCTGAATGTCTGAATCAAAGAAGATAGACAGGAGTCTATCTTCTTTGCTCTAATCATAGTCTAATCTAACCTCGCGTTCCTGCGCGGTTTCGGTTTGTCGCAGCGATCCGGCAGCGATGTCAAAAGGCGGAGAATTCTCCAATGTCTTTCGCAGCTTTAGGTTGGCAGTAGTACTCAAAATCAACTTCTCGTCTTTGGTAAAACCAATAAACCATATTCTGGACAGTGGACTGTCGTGAAGTTACTTGTATAGGCGCTGCTGCCAACGTAAGCTGCGAAAGGCATTGGAGAATTCTCCACCTTTTGGCATCGTCGTGATGTCGTGTATATATATATATATATATATACATGTATATATTCGAACTCAAAGAGCAATGAGCATTGTAGTAAGTATAGGTAGTTGTAAACATGATGCAATGCCGCGCAGCACGTAGCTCCCCTAGTAACCGATTGTTTTTTCGGTCTAAATATTAAAACGAAAGAAAAAGGAAAGGGGGAGAGAGAACGACGCGACAATCCCGCGAGAGCGGTGGAATGTCCGGCTGCTGCAAGCGCAACAATACGCGGTGGGCGAGACAATAGAGAGGAAGAGAATCTAAGGGACCGCAAGAGGAAAGGCAATCGCCCTCGCCCGTGTGACGCGAGTTATGAGTCAGTTGTCGCTGTTAGCGTCTAATTGTTTTTTCCCTTGCATCGAGTTTTTCCATCTTCGCGCCGCCCTCACTTTATAGTTATACAGTGCTGTTGAACGTGCTGACGTTCAGTCTCTCCCTCTCCTCTGGATGGAGATTGTTTTTTTTTTCTCCATTCGTGCGGAGAACGTATAGGTAGTGGACCAGCGGAATTTTTTCAGAACACACGCACACTACGACCGCAAGCGGCAAGCAACATTACTGCCGCCGCTCCAGCCAATCCAGCCGCACACGCCACCCTTTCTTATTTATTTTACTTAGGTTAAAAACGAAGATTCGCGCGATAGCTATTGCCGCCGTCGCTGGCCAGCGATATTCCCTCTTCCAATCTACCCTGTTACTGAGTGCTGCCAAAAACGTAAGACATTATTTTTGCATTTAAATGTAGAGCGCTGTAAATTTAATTCACATATTCCCCGCTACGCACACTTGCCAGTGTATTGGTTATTTTTAGTTCTCTCAATTTGTGTATGGCTTGATCTATTGACAGAAGTGCAGTGGCTAATTTAAATTGCTTAATGAATTGTTTGCTCACATCTTTTATTTTTCCAGTAGACAGTAGCTAAAATTTGTTGTAAGCTTATATAAATTTGGTTTTATCTTATCTTTTGCAATTGGTCAAATCTTATTTTTACTCTGATGTGTCATACTGAAAATATAAGTAATGCATTTTAAACATATTTTTTAATATAAAAGCTGAAATACGTAATAAACATTAAATATAAGTTCATTGTAATTAATAAAACACCAAAATTCATTTGGAAGTATCAACCATGAAGTGTTCCTATTTTTAAATCTAAAATATGTTTGTAGATACTCTAAAATGTCTGAAGACGCAAGTGGTTCAAAAATGGAAGAAAAGACTCCAGATGCTATGACTCAGTGCTATGAGAATTATGTATTAGTAGATGTAGGAGCAAATCTTACTAATAAAAAGTACAGTCGTGATTTGGACAGTGTCATACAAAGGGCTAAAGATGCTGGCGTGCAAAAAATCATGGTGACTGGAGCTAGTATACGTTCAAGTAAAGAGGCACTGCGCCTAACAAGAATATATCCTGGTAATTTGTATTCCACTGCTGGAGTTCATCCTCATGATGCCAAATCTTGGGAGGATCCTGAGACGTTAGAAGAATTAGAAAGTATAGCTAATAATCCAGAATGTGTTGCTATAGGAGAATGTGGATTGGATTATAATAGTAAGTGCCACTTGAGTAACTTATTCACTACAGTAAAAATCAATTGTTTTTTTAAAATAGTTCTTCCTCTAAATAGAAACATACAATTTTTAATATTTATTGTACTTGTCGAGCATAAATGATTCTTGTATATTATTGATACATTATTGATATAATTATTTTATCTATTTATTATTGAACTCATTTTCTTTATTCTATAAATATTTATAAATAATTATATCTCTAATTTAATTCAAATCAATGTTGATTTTATAAATCTTATTATTAAGATTATTTTTAGCTAGATTCTAATTTTGAAAAAGAGTTTAACTAATTTTTTCTTTTTTTAAGGGGACTTCTCTGAACCAGATATACAAAGATCTGTATTTCACAAGCAAGTTGAACTTGCTTGTCGTTTAAATAAGCCACTTATCATCCATGAACGAGGGGCTCAAGCAGATGTACTAGAAGTTCTGAATCGTTACACAGATCGTTTACCTCCAGTTCTTATTCATTCGTTTATTGGTACAGCAGAAGAAGCACAAACTTATCTTGATCGTGGTTTTTATTTAGGCATAACAGGGTATCTGTGCAAAGATAAGTCTGACAGTGGTGTAAGACAATTATTAGAAGGTGGACAAGTTCCAGTAGATAGAATTCTTGTAGAAACAGATGCTCCTTTCATGTACCCAAATACAAGAGCTAGTAAATTACCAACTCATGTAAAAGATGCATTGACAGAGCGATCCATGACTTTTCTACAACGTTACTGCACCTTCCAACGTAATGAGCCATGCGCACTACCGGCTATCGTTGAAATGGTCGCTGCATTCATGCGAAAGACACCGGAAGAAGTCGCACTTGCTACGGCTTTCAATGCTCTCAAATTGTTCGGTTTAAATCAATGATCGACAATAATAAGCTCAAGTGGTGCTACCTCTTGGTGCTGTCAATATCACATGGAACGTCGATTATTAAACGGGCTTTTACGCTTGAATACGCAATTAACTCTTTTTTTATTTTAGAATCACAAGTAGACTTCATATGTAACTAATTTTGTATTCAGTGTAATTTTAAGCAGTTACATGCCAGACTTCAATGAACTGTACCCTGGTGTGATCAGAAATTTATATTTCAACGATACATTTGTTTATCGTTCTAAGGTTAGAAAGATTATCATTGATAATATTTTATAAAGCTTTATGCGTAGAGGATAGAATTTTATCGAAACGAAAAATAAACATATGGATTTGTACATTGAAAATGAATTGAATATGATATTTTAAATTGTAAGACAGTTATGCGATAAAACGTGTATATTTTATTGTTAAAATATTGCCTATTTTCATAAGAATAAATTATTATATAATCAAATTAAAAGCTTTTTATTTTTTATTTACTTTATTATTTTATAAATCTGTCGAATAGTTTTGTGGTGGACTAAGGATAAAATAAAATTATTGAACAATACGTTTATTAAAATAATTTAGTTAAAAGGAATAATTTTATACAAAATATAACTTTTATTTGAAATTTTGCACAAAATTTTGTTCTTATATTGAGTGTATAAGAATTCATTTTAAAAGTTTTACAAAATACATAGGTATGTAATAACTCTGGTATAAAAAATGTAACATTTGTAGAATTTTCAGCTATATACACAAAATTTTACTGTATGTACACAAATATTTTAATTTTCAGATAATCAGCCAATAGTTATTTTAATAACTTAGTACACTATGAGGTAGTAGAAATTGAATAATCTTCAAATTTAAGTTTAATGGCCTGCATTATATATAAAGTCTTTTCATGTTCTGTCATTTTTTTCCACATCTTTCCATTTACTGGTATGACTGTATAAGACATTGATTCTAATGTCTTTATAAATAATGAATGGGGTCCTAACATTCGTTGAGTATTTCTAGCATACCACTCAGGTTGTGCATAAAGAATGAGAAATCTGTAAATAATCTTACATATTAGAAAATAATACATAAAATTGATTTTATAATAGTATATAATATTTAAAATTTAAAATTACATTTGACTACCAGGAGGTATTGATATATCTTCCAAATAAGTAACATCAGTCTTGTCACGATTAATTTCAACAGTTCCATAAGAATTTATAGCAATAGGATATCCACCTTTATTTAAGATGACCAAGTGATCTAGAATTTATAATTAACAATCATAATAAAAACTTACTTTGATATACTGACTATTTCTAAGAAAGAACTTACCAATATAATGTTCTAGTGTTGTTCTAACATTAGTTTTAATATACGCATTTCCACCAACTGCTTGTTCCAAAGCAGTGAGGAGTGGATAATTTTTAGTTTTGTTTTGTTGTAAATTTTTGAAAGAATCAAGAAGATCTTTTAATGGCCAAATACCTTTGTATCTAGGACAGAGTATTTTTACAATTTGATACAGTCTTAAAAGTATCTGCTTATGCTCTTCGGAGATAAAATGTTTTATACAAAATATTTCTTGTAAAAGCAGAGGTTCAAAACATTCTAAACAAGCTAAATGTAAAACAAAGTTGCATAATTTCAAATGATCAATTTTTGAAATTTCACTATTTAATATAGGTTCTTTCATAACATCCCAAAAAACTGGTTTATAATCAGCTAATGCCAATCCTGTAATTAAAGGTTGAAGTAAATCTGATTGCAAATTCAAAACATTTGGATCTTCATAACATTTGGCAGACAAGTAGTCTAGTAGGTCCATTTGTACATGGCGAATGGAATTTAAACAAGTTAAAATTTCAATTCCTTGCAAGAAATTCCAGTTTTCATACATAACTCTCTGTACAATGTCGTCAATAAACATTTCATTATAAAATTCTTCTTGACTGTAAAAAAATTCATATATGTAAATCTCAAATATTCTCTACATAAAATCTTGTTTACTTACTTTAAAACTATTTTGGAAGATATTCCTTGTATAATCTGTAAAATTTGATTAGGTTTCAGTTCATCAATATTATTAATAATGGCTTGTTGCACTTGATTTATTATATTTGTAAATTTATATGGAAGTTCTTTGATAGAACATAATAATTCTAAAATATTTAGTGCATCTTTGAGTTCAATTTGGGTTTTATACTGCTCTAAATTCTCAATCAAAGAATTTATAATAATTTTATCTTGTATATGTTTAGATGAAAAACATAATGCACAGATTAATGATATACCATTATTTTTATCTATTTGTGATATCCTTGTCAAGAATTGGTTCTTTATAGCAGAATCAATAGATTTAGTTAAACTTGTGGGATTAAATTTCTCAAGTAAAATGGATAATTTATAAATATTTTGAAATGATAATTCTTTTACAAATTCCTCCACCTGTTGAAGAAGTGTTATAGCAAAAATATTTGAACTTGGCACATTTAATAATTGAAGCATACCTAAGACTTCAATAATTTCAGTCACAGTCAACTGTTTAATTTGTGGTTTTAAACAGGTGTATAGTTTTGTAAAATCTATTTGTTCATCTAAATTTGTGGCGGACTGTGATTTATCCTCATAAAAATGATGTAGTGATAATAGTGCAGCTACAACATGCTGTCGTTTAATGTGATCTTTGTTTGAATCGATGTAACTTAAAAGTGTAGAAGGGCTAAGTCCTTTTTGTAAAGTTTTAAGCATTAAATCTTCTTTTGTATTATCGCATTTATTAACTTTGTCTAGATAAAAAAACTTTAATTAATTACAATAGTTTGGAAAATATTTATATAAAAATAATAATTTTTTCAGATTATAACATTACATACCCTTGTGAAATTGAGATGTACTACAATACCTTGGAATATTAACACGTCGAGCTTGGGAAAATGCTAAATTTCTAAATGTCACAGACATTCTTATTAATCTTCTTACCATAAAATCCATACTGAAAGCAAGTAATAAACATATATTTCATCAAGATAAAAACAAAAAAATTTCTCATTTAGCTATATAAAGATTCTAGCATCATCTTAGACGTCATAGTAACAAATCTAATAGAAGAAAAATTTACCTTAATTTGTATTATCACAGAAAAGATTCAAACAGTCAAAATAAAGTTTAAAAAAATATTGAAGATCTAACGTCACTCATTATAAATATTTAGCACCCGGTGTCTAAACACTCCGAACTTGGAGGTTAAGTTAAAATTGCATTTACTGCATTAGGGCGCGAGTAATGACGATTTCAAAAACGAAATTTATATTTATATAAAACAAAAACATCAATAAAAAAACGCTGAAATCAAACTATTCATATAACAATATTTTAAAATAAACTAATTTGAGATACAACAAATAATAAATCAAAATTATTTAGATAATAAAATATATATAATGTACGAACATAAATTTTATACGTAAATCAAATTTATAATAATTTATAAATACTTTTATTTTATTATAAAAAAAAATAATAAAATATAGATTAATGGTTTTTAATAAATATTATCTACTATTTTTCTTATGTATATAATTATTAATCAAAGAATATATATATATATATATATATATATATATATATATAAAGTTCCTAAATTTTATGTTACTACTGCGGGCTATCTATATACATACGTCTTCGTATACAGGGATGATGTATATTATTAAATAAACGTGCAGTAACTCGTTAAAATAAGTTCTTTATAACACTCTGTGCACAAAGTTTGATTTTGCACACACATAAATGAAACATACCCTAAATCAAATTTTATATATACACATCGCATTGAAAAATACTATTTGATACACGTGGAAGAAGGTGATTTGATTCTCGTACAGTCTTTTCAAACGCAAATGAATTTTTTAAACATCATCACTTTCTTACACTAGTATTGAAATTTATTATTATAATCGAAAAAATTCTTCTCACACACACACAATTTTTCACTTTTTATCCCAAATACGAAACAAAATTTATTTATAAAATTTGGTTATTTAGTGAAATATTTCAAATATAATAAATTTGGGTATTATTAAACCCGCGATCATTTTTTTTTTAAAGCGATATCCATAATATTTTTTCGCGAGGAATTAAAATTAATGATGCATGTAAGTATATGTTTTAATCGTTATAGCTCGCATAATGTATACAAAATTTAATTCGATCGTTTACATACATAAGACAGGAAAGCTTACTTACTATTTGTATTTTCCTCAAAGCCAAATTACAATACTTGAAAAATTAAATATCAATTGTATAAAATCAAACGTCGATTATAAATTATTAACGAAATTTGTCCGTTTTTATATAGCGAAATTTCGTTTTTATAGAAATTAATTGTACCAGAAAATGTTACACAGATAAATATTTATAACTATTAGATCGACGTAATAATAATGCTAATATATGTTTATCTACATTGTAAGAAAACTTCCATATATATAGATATACTATGTTTACATTGTGTGTGTCAAAATATACACAATGTATATCTATATACATGGAAGTTTTCCAACAGTGTATAACTTTTGTTTATTTATATATGGTAATAAATGAAAATCGATTATTTTTATGTTCTTATATAGCTGTTTACAATTGTATTGAAAAGTAATAAGTCTCATGGCAAAAATATTTAGTATAAATAATGTACCTTTTAATTTCAATTCACGCATGCGTGTAACATTTTCACTAAAATTTTATTTTAGCGAGGAAAGTTGGACTACATAAGTATATTGCACAATTTTCTTTTGTACACTTTTGATTGTAAAGTAATGCAATGTGTCTATGTGGTTTTCGGAATTTAAAGTTTTTATATTCTTATGATGATAACTAGAATGCTTTCTTATATAAATTTTATACTATTGCCAAATAAACAGTCATTATAAGTATATAAATTAAACCAATCTGTACAATATAAAGCCCCACTCTCTTTTACATATTACGCTTACGATTTCTCCAAATTTTTATTTGTGTTCCTTTTTTGGTTTCGGAACGAATTTTTTTCAAAATAGAATCATCAGCTACTCATAATTAGTAGGTACATTAACTAGAGGGAATTGAAAACTTGATTACAAGTATATGATGTTACACGCACAGACATACTATATATATGTGCAAATCTCACAAACGCTGCGAAAAACTTCGAAAAATGGACCCAAAATTTTTTTTTCGACGTCACCTTCCAAATTAGGTTATTCTTACTGGTTAGAGTATCTAGAAAAGATATCTGTTGTTGAACAAAGTCCATCGAAGGGTATCATTTTTCTGGGACCAATAATCAATTGTTTAAAAATAATTAAAAATAGCTCTAGTTTACTTTTAAATTGTTCCATAAAAAATAACTTAATATGAAATTTGGGAAAAAGAAAATAAAACTAAAGCGTGAGTACTTTTCAAATTTTTTTTCAGAATTAAAAAATGTTGATCCCTTCAAAAGTTACGTGAGTTTGAAGTTGAGCTTAAGTGTGAAAAGATCAACAATAATTGTCCCAACCATTGACCACGTGTATTTTAAGCTCAGCTTCAAACTCACGTAACTTTTGAAGGATTCGACATTTTTTTATTCTGAAAAAAGATTTGAAAAGTACTAAGTCTTTAGTTCTATTTTCTTTTTTCCAAATTACATATTAAGTTATTTTTGGTGGAATAATTTAGAAGTAAACTAGAGCTATTTTTGATTATTTTTAAACAATTGATTATTGGTCCCAGAAAAATGATACCTTTCGATGGACTTTATTCAACAACAGATAGCTTTTCTAGACACCCTAACTAACAAGAAAATTCTAATTTGGAAGGTGTCGTTGAAAAAAAATTTGATATGATGAAAAAAAATAGATAGATTTGTTTCCAATTGTAACTTTAATTTTATTTTAGATACCTACACGGAGAGCTAAGTTTAGCTATAATGGTACGAAAGGTCGCGCTATAGAAGCATATATTTTTGTTTCACTTGAGTAGCATGAAGTCCATGTAAATGTAGCATAAATTCAGACTCTAAGAGTATAGTTAGTATTAGTGCTACGGTGGTATAACACGAAGACTGCGAAAGTATAAAATTCATGCTAGAAGTGCAGGAGACACTTCCATGCTCCGAAACCAGTGAGTCCATACCACGAGAGCATGGAAGTCGTGCAACGGTTTTAGTCGATCCGTCCGTGGGTTTAAAACGTGAACGAAACGCAACTCTTCGATTGCAAGAATCTC
>JAWWEQ010000010.1:37282217-37307887 GCA_035583055.1 Torymus tubicola
TTGTTATTCGTTGGCCCAAAAATTTGACCAACCGTTGCAGTTAAGCCATTTTAATTGGGTTATTTTCTACCAGGGTATATCAATAATTAATCTATTCAATAACAAAATTAATCTTCACACTATTTAACATATAATATTGAACTCTTTTGCAAAACAGACGTATACTCCTCTCCCTCTCTCATTATTATATTATCTTATTATTCTTCCGGCGTGTCAGTGACATTCAGCAAGCTGCGTTGTCTGAGATGTGCAATACAACCTATAGGTATACGTCCGGCGTGGCGTACATACGCATTGTCAATAATACGCTTCTCGAATCACTTCGAGTGCTGATTGAAACAGCCGCGTCCTACTTGTCTTGTCGCATCGCTGTCGAATTGCAGAGAATGCGGGGATAAGCTTATAGACGCCCCCGCGCATCTGCTCCTCTACTATCGCAGGTTATTCATTACGCAAGGATTTGATCTATTTTCTGGGGTCGGGTCTATTTCTTTTTATTGCTCGGAAAAAATAAAACAGTAAAATCAATTGTATTAGTAGAGTAATAATTCCATTTTGCCGAAAATGAAAATTCTATTCTTAAAAAATGCAGATTCTAAATTTCAAAAAGGAAATTTTACTTATTATGAATGGGTATTCTATACTTGCTACTATATTTCAAAATGGAGATTTTACCGTTCAAAATGTAAATTCTACTGATATTTTTTAAACTAACATGAACTTGCCATTTTAGAGTCGAATCTAAAATGTAGAATTTACTGATTATTTTGTTCCATGTATTTTTACGAATAAACTTTGTACCGATCAACTTTTTCAATTTTTCAAAGTGTGGTTCAGATTATTGTTCTACGATAGATGAATAGTATAAAAGTAGTTTTACGACATTTGCTTAGAATCGCAAAAATGTCCTGGTTGTTTTAAATAAATAATATATTTTTTATTAATTTAAAATAATTCATGGATTTTAATTTGCAAGGACGTTCTGAAATCTCAAACCCCTCTCTAAAATTAAATTTTTTTAATTGTAAAAATAAAAATCTTTTGTATTAATTTATACAATTTTGTTATATTCGTAATTTCATTACAGCGATATTCTATGTCTTTAGTAATGTAATGGGCGCGCTTTGATACAGTATCGATATTTTTACAATTTCAAGAAACGTCACGATAACTTTTTTATACGAATCATTATATAATTTCAGAATTGTTTAAGATCATTAATTCAAAAAAATTTTTTCAAATAAATTATATATATTTATATGATTTAAAAATAATTTCTGCATTTTAATTTTTAGTGATCAAAAAAAAAGTTTTACATACTATTATTAATTTAAAAATATTGTATCAACTTGGAGGAAGATTCGTTTTAACTAAACTAATATACTAAAGCTGTATAACTTCCTTTCAATGAAATTATTTTTTTTTATAATGATTAAAAAAACTTAAAAGTCATAAAAACATTTTTATACATTGCCGTCAAAAACACTTTTTTAAATTCAATATACATTTTCGAAGAAATTTCGTTTGTTTTTTATGTAATGTAGTGCAATAAATATATTATGTATATGTTAGTAATCTTTCGTTATGATCGTTCAAAACATCCAGAAAAAATATTCAGAAATCGATTATGTATGTATGGAGGCCATCACTTCTGCCATAAAGTACAATTGAAAGTCTGACTAAACCTTATCTGTATCTACTTATTGAACACGAATGTTTATCTCTATATTATTCATACTAGGTTGAATAAAATAATAAATGTAAGTAGATGAAATTTTTCATGTTTTTCACAGAAAGTGTTTCTCAATATAATTAGTTCATAAAAATAAGTATTAAAGATTAATTTATTATGTTGTATCACATATTCACGACCATTTTAACAACTTCGAATTATATATATGATAAATACAAGATTCAAATAAAAAAGTTTGTCAAAGATTAAAATTATATAAGAATTAATAATTCAGAAATTAAAATTTGACGGTGCGTAAGGTTGTGCGCTTAGCTTTACTAAAAGTCGGAATGGTCAATCTTGGCTGAACGCAGTGACGTTCTTTACGATGCACTATTGACCGTTTCTGACATGGACTTGTTCTATCCTAATTTTGTAAACAGTCGTTGATTGGATGATCTAATACTGCAAATATTGCAGAAAATAATGTTTATTTCAAATAAATAAATTGAATTGTTCACTTAATTCTTAAATGCAATAATTATGTTTGATAAATCAGTACATGCCAAATATCAGCTATTATATCAGTAAAATATTAATATAATTACAATAATAAAACATTTTTTATATTATATTTTATAACTTTGTTTATAGTATCTTATTTATTATATTTTTCACGATAAATTTTAATAATAAAATAATTACGATTCATAACGTTTCTGAATAGATATATCACGGCTAAGTGTCTGTGCTGTATTATCTGAAATCAGACTGGTGTAGCGCTGTCGTGTAACGCGGTAACACCTATTTGTTATACCCACACACACACCTTATCGCGACGTTATACTACCTAGTGAGCATCGAACTGATAAACATACCGTGACTTTATTTTCCGCCTATGTGTATCGCTTCATTGAAATCATTTTACTTCCTCAGATGTGTCCACGTTTCATTTTCAAAATTAACAAAAAAATTAGCAGCTTTATGGTGGCATTATTGCGAAGACCTAAATGCGTAAATAGAGAGAGAGAGAGAGAGAGAGAGAGAGAGAGAGAGAGAGAATGTGAGGAGAGTAGAAAGGGGAAAGGGCACGTGTCACGGTCCTCTTCTCGCTCCGGTGCAGTATACTACTCGACGATGCTCTTCGTTATAGGATGTGTAGTACACCTAGCTTTCCAGAGGAACAACTTCTGTTCGATTTAATTCTAAGCGGAGCAGCGCTGATACGCTCTATATATGGTTTGCTCTTTTCTAAATGCGAACAACTGTAGCGTCACAAGCAGGCAGAAATGTATATATATATATGTGTGTGTGTGTATGTGTGTGTGTATGTGTGTGTACAAGGATGCGCATGCGCGCACGTATAACGTCCTTATACTTACCGCGCGTGCAGCACGTGGCCGCACTGTCTCATTGCATTGCCAGTGCGTTGCGTCATACGCATTTGCGTATATATATAATGGTGTGCAGCCGACGGCCGATATCGTCCGCGCGCGCGTGTTTACGAGCGTGTTATATCGGCGCGCGAACGAAAATTTGTGCATAACGAATCCTGCATGAAATCAATTCCAAGACGTTTCTGAACAAAGAAAAAAGTTTTTAAAATTTTTTTTTTGTAGATTGAATGGTAGATGGAAAATGGTCAACCCAATAAATAGTCATGAGACACTATATATTATGAACGCACATACATTTTTATTACGGAAACATATCACAGGAAAAATTAACAACAACAATTACAAATATAAGCGAAGAAAAAGGTTCTAAGCTAAAAATAGTTACTATTAGAGTTTCTATTGTAAAGTTATAAAAGTATATCAAAATCAGAAAATAACTATAATTTAAGTAATTTTCAAGATTTTCATCTTTTTTTGTAGTTTTTCGCTATTTTTAAGTACGCCTATAACTTTTAATCGATTCTTTGTTTAAATTTAAATTCTTTTATCTAATTTCAATTTCTTACTTTGCAAAAGACATTCGCTTCATAGGAATGTTAATATTGGCAACTCATTCGTATTTTTTCTTTTATACAAAGTGAAATTTTTTTACGAAAAATTGATATAATTTGGTCAAAATAGTTACATCTATTATGAGACATGTTTAGAACAAAAAAAAAAAAATTGTTGCGAGGTTCATATAATTCGTGGCCTCGTGTGCGCTATTATACATATTATGCTTTCATTGGCGCGGGCTATAAGGCACAATACTGAATAGGAATAATATATGTTTATTGATTTGGAATTAATAATAAAACATTGACGTTTTTGGGAAACCTTCATATAACAGAGTTTTATTTCCTGGAAATTCCGGAAAAGAAGGTATCTTAAAACGACACTTAATATCTCTTAAAGATTAAGGAGATCCTTTATTACTCCAATCTACAACATTCGAGCTCCGTCGCACGATAAGTGAGTCTTTTCATTTCACATATCATTTCAGCATTTGACTTTTTATTTCAGAAAATTTACCATAACCAGCGAATATCGTAATTTTCCAAAACAATAAACCTCTTTACCAGTGGCTAAGCTCTTTAAACCTTACCATCACGGCCCGACCTCCAGTGCCGCCTCTAGCTGTTTCCGTGAACTAAGCTCTCTCGCGCGAGCGCCGGGCCGGCGCTAAGCTTTCCGCAAGCTCAATCTCCCTATCGCTCCCCATCCCCTTTCGTCTGCACCTTCAACATGTAACACAACGCACAGCACGCGCACAGCACACACCATCTCCGCGGTGTTGTGTGCGCATACGCAACTCGCTTGTATTGCGACGCTCCTCATGACCGGTTCCGTGACGGTCACTCCCGAAGCCTCTCGAACACGCGCATCTGAGAGAGAGAGAGAGAGAAAGAGAGAGAGAGAGAGAGAGAGAGCGAGAGAGAGAAGGAGAGAATTAAGAGAGAGGCCGCGAGCTCGTCGTCGTTGGTGTATATAGCGCGCATGCGGAGTGCCGACGTCATGCGTACTCGGCTTTTGGCTCTCGGTCTGTCTCGCTCGCGAGCCTGTTGCCAGTTATTGATCTGGCACGATTAAACAACACTGCATTGCCGTGTCGCTCGCTTGCTCGCGCACGCCGGAGGGAGAGAAAACGGGCGAGCGCAGAGAGCGAGAGAGAGAGAGAGAGAAGACGCGAGAGTGAGCGAGATAGTGCGCGTGTGTGTCCCCGCCGCCACGCAGCGCGGAACCGTAGTACCGTCCAGCAGTTCTCGCTCGCCAGCAGTAGCAGCAGCAGCCGTAGCAGCCGCACCAGCAGCAGCAGTAGATACAGGCCGAGTCCACGCTGACAGCTCTTCGCGTTCCACGTGTGCGCAGAGCGAATGCGCGCGCGCACTACCGTCTGTGTGTTGTATATGTGTGCGCTACGGTATCACTCGTAGAGGAGACCAGCATAGCTCTCGCTCTCTCTCTTTCTCTCTTCGTTGACGACGCGGCTAACAAAAAGACTGGTGGAGGATGCGGAAAACGGATTATCGCAGTTCCGCTTGGAAAAAGTGACGTTGCACGTATGCTACGCTAACGGCGATACGCAATAACAGCCGTGTGTGCGCGCGCGTATATATACTTGTGTACACCTATATACACGAGTGGAGTGAGAGAGAGCGGAGGAGGTGAGAGAGAGAGCGCGCGAGACAGAGGGAGCGAGAGAGTGAGAAAGAGAGCGCGAGCGGGAAAAGCGGGGAAAAAGTAAGTAAGGCGCACAGCAGGCGCGCTCATGCAGGCTGCACAAGGCCGCCGCCGACGGTGATATAGATAGACTCGCGGTGACGGACATGCCGACGGCGAGGAGCGCGCGCGCGCTCGCATCATCATCATCAGGAGGTCGCAGCAGCAGTAGCAGCAGCAGCAGCGCCGGCAGTGGCAACGACGAGGGCGGCGACGACGCTAGCAGCAGCCCGTCCCCGTGAGGGAGAGCCGCGCGTTACATAGTGCGCGTGTGTGCGCGTGCGTGTCCGAGCACCGCCACCGCCTCCTCCTCCTCCACCACCTCCACTTCTTCGCGTGTTTGTGTGTCCAAGTGTGTACTCTCCGGCGGTGTGGCCGCTCATCCTGGTGCGCGACTCTCTCTATACATCGGCACATGTGAGACGCTGCGACGGAGGACAGCCTGCAGTGCGCGAGTGCGAGAGAGAGTATAAGGGACGGTAAGAGAGGGAGATAGAGAGAGAGAGAGAGAGAGAAAGAGGGATAGAGGCATCCTGGCAGGGCGAGAAGGCGATCAGCAGTCCCCGGCGGCGAGTCGGAGCGCGTCCGCCAAGATGAAGAAGTTCACGTTCAAGGGGGTGCTCGACGGCTTCCGATCCTCGGTGGCTCAACAGGTCAACAGGCCGGAGCAGGAGATCGTCGAGACGCTGCGCTCCGAGCACTTTCAGGTCAAGAAGGTCAGTCTCTCTCTCTCGCAAGTCGAGCTTTCTTCTTTCATACTTACTTTCTTCTTCTACTTATACTTCTACTTATTCTTCTTCTTCTCGACCGCGTGCTGTATGTGTGGGTGTGTGTGTGCTTTATGATCGCAAGCGCGAGCCCTTCCCCCGACGGGGTGTATTATTAGCCGTGCGGCGCGTTGGCGCGAGTGGCTGTATTGTATATTATAACCCTCGCGCGATAATAACACGCGCTCGGGCGCTTGCGCTACCTCTCGCTCCTACTCACACACTGGTGGCTCGTGTTCGCGGCTGGCTCTCTTTCGTTCTTCGCCGATCAATATTTGTATCAACAAAGCTCGTACTCGCCGCTATGCCATATATATACACACCTATATACCTTGTTGCACAATGCGGATCGTCTTCGACGTGTGTTCGAAGTATGTGATGCGTTTGTTTACGCCCGCGCTCTACTGCGGCACCGTCGTCTGAGAAGTTGCCAGTAGTACATATACGGCCTCCGCGACGTTCTAATAACGATTTTTACATTAGGAAAAGCCAGCGTCGTTAGATCTATAATAAAAAAAAAAGAAAGCTAATACGGCCGATGGGGTCGACCTTGATTCCTAACGCACGCAAGCCGCCCGCTTGCTCGGAAATCAAAATTGACGCTCCTTCTGCTGCTGAGCTTTTCTCTTCCCCTTGTAAAGCACCCCGTTCCCTCCTTGCGTGAGTCTAGGATTTATTATTAGGCGGAGGTGCGCGCGCGACGAAAAAAGTCGCGGCAGACTATACTTACTATGAGAATCTTCAGGGCGGAGAGAGAGGGAGGTAAAGGAGGTGGGGGAGAGATAAGGAATCGCGTGGCGCGACGATTAATCACGACGCTCGCAAGCGTGCCCGCCTGCATTCGCGTCCGCCGCGCGCGAGGCCCTGACCCCTGAAAATTTTTCCGTATATATATACACCTATATAACGGGTGTATAACGGGTGTAGGAGGTGGGGGGGACGATGGATCCTTTTCTTTATTTGACTTTCAAGATTCGCGCGGGACAGACGCTTGTAAAAAATTGTGAGAGCTTTAGAGCTTTCGAGAGATGTATGTATATGTACAGGAATATATATATAGGCCTGTGCGAGAAAGAAGGGATGTGTTTGCGAAATTTATTCATGGATGCTGGGGTACGTCGCGGGAAGGCTCACATACACGCGCGTTGTGGGTATGTTAATATTAATAAATGTTAAACTGGAGTAGGAAAAAAGTCATGGTTTTGGAGTTTGTATTACTTACTATACGGATAGGTTTGGGAAGGAGACAGAAAAAGTAGAATGGATATGTAGAGGCTTGATATAGTATAGCTATATATGCGAAATTACTCAAATAAAATATAAAAAAGTTTTAGTATAATTTTTAGTTACGAAAGTATTTTTAATTCAACGCAAAATTTTAAACGTAAAAAATTTGCTAAAAGAGTGTGTATGTATGCATCGTTTTAAATTTGTAACGATACTACTTAAAACGGATATTTACTTGCCAAGCTTCGTTCTTTACATTTTGATGTTTACTGAATTAATGTACTTTTTTTCAAATAAACGTTGTTGACTATTCATCAAGCCATGAATATGTTGTGTATATGGCAGAAAAAAATTGTTCGCTAAAGATTACTTGAATTGTGGTCACGTACATCGTTTTTCATGGGTATTACTATAGGTTATCTATAATGCCTCTATTTACGACGTATTTCTCATAAAAAATTGATCAGATTATAATCGAGTTTTTTCATCTAGTAAATGACAGTTAGTTCCTCTGCAGAGTTTTGTAACGAACACGACGAATCCATGATAATTAGAAGATTCAACAACGGCGACTGCCGCGTATCCTTCGCCGATTAAACTACATAAAAATTTAAATGCTGGTTATAATGTTGCGCCACCCGTCGCAGTTGGCGATTTTAATGACGTCATATTTCATGAATTGTAAACTGCTGTAGGTCAGTAAGTTGTAAGGAATAAAATGACAAAGATACAGCTTATACGAAAACCAAAGTGTTGAATAAGTGAAAAGAGCTATCAATTACTTTCGATTTATGTTCTAGTACATCAAGATATCATTTTGTGAATACTTTTACTTTATCGTCATTACCATTTTCTAAAAAGAGTTGCTTTTATTTTGTAGTACTATCTATAGTTGTAAAGTTGAATTTCACCTACTTTATTTATTAAGCTTGAAAATTATATTTAGAATGGCCATTAAAGTAATTTTTTACATACTTAAAAATATATAAAATGTTATTACGATACTGTTAAAATCATCTTTTTTATGAGTATATATATATATAGAAATATATTACATTAATAATTATAAATAACTAATCTAATTTCATACAACACATTTTTGTCTTTTTGTCATTTCGAAAAATATTGACCGTTTACACATTTCACGTTTAATAGTAAGCTCGTGAATTTCAACGTATATATTTTTCACATATGGCTTTGGAATTTTCAGAGAAGCTTACTTTTAGAAGAGTTTTTAATGTTTATTTTGTCGCATATATTGTTCTGTTATTTATTTTGTTTGGAATTTTTCTGTATTGTAATTGAAATCACCTTCGTGGAAACGAAATAACGAATTCTGCATTTTATAATATTGTCAAACATTGTTATATTCTTGTATTCAATAATTAAAAAATGAAAAATTTGATTGTAAAAAACAGAAAATTTCAATTACTTGCCATTGTGAATAAATATCTGTATTTTCATTTTAAATTTAGAAATTCTCTGTTGGAAAGAAAATTAATTTTCTATATACAAATGTTCATTTCGTAAAAATACATTATTACCATTATTATTTATAAAAGAAAACTTGAACAGTAGAGAATAAGACTTTTTCATAATTGACGTTTTGATTTAAAAAGTCAAACGTCCCGTAACGAACTACTACATCAAGGTTTGCTTTGAGGTTATGCTATACTACGTTATTTTTCGCTTCCTATCAGCGGATGTTGCGTAATCATCACGGCTGTATTTCGCGACATCATCAACAGAATAACTACGGTAACAATAAAGAGGCCAATTATTATATTTCATATTCGTTTCCCAACTATTTTGAGAAAGCATAAGTAAAGTCTAGCAAACAAAACAGAACCGAGAGAGAACAAAGCGAACGTGTGATAAGCCACGTCACCTGTTATCACGTACCTGCGATACGTCGAGTCTTAATTCTAAATTTAACGTCGAATAGTCGCGCAAAACCGTTCTCGCGTGTATATCTGCTAGCAAAGCGGCTCCTCTCAAACTTCCCTCCAACAGTTATATCGTTCCGTCAGGAAAGACTCCCAAGTAGAAAAAAAAAGAAATTAAAGTTTCAGCCGAGGAATCGCAAGAATTACAAGCTTTACGCTCGCGCGCTACCTCGCGCGCTCTAAAGAGATCTGCTAACCGCGCAAAGCTTGTAATTCAGCCGAGAAAGAGAGAGAGATAGATTCTTGGTGGCAAAGAAAACTCGGTGAGCTTTCAAGCGAGAAAGAGCTTGCAACTCGTCGGCTCTGCTGACACGGACAGGAAGATCCTTCGGGGGACTTTTCTTTTACATTATATACGTCCCGCGACGACTGCCGGACGCGCGCATAAGCGCGACTCCCTTTTTCCTCTCCTGACTTTGGATTCTTCCGGATGGCGAGAAGTCGCTTGCGCTGGCTGCTTGTTTCGCGTGTTAACGCTTCTCTCGTGATAAATGAGCTTAACTCTGCGGCACCGACGACGCGGCTTTTCACACTGTGCCAGATGACGAATTGTTTGGGAGTTCTGACGATTGAATGGCGTCGTCGTTGCCGAAAGTTTTGCTCGATTCCTCTTCGTACACTCACGCATTCATGAAAATTGATGGAATATCTCATGGTAAAAGCGCTTCCTGGCGCTTTTCAGTCGCGAAGCTGGGTGGCACAGTAGTTGAACGGAGCAGCACAATTTTCGTCAAAGTCATGCTTCTCTGAATATTACTGATTTTAACGGGGAAAATACACGCGCATTCCCGAGTGGTAGGTGGGCTGTACTGGAAAGAGCAAATATTGCTTTTTGAAAAATACCGTGTGGAAATGTGCTGCGAAATGAGCTCGGTTATAGAGAGAGGGGAAATTTAAAAACGTAATTTAAAATGTCATCGCCACAAGAACTAACCGCGGTGGCGGCGGGTCGTTCATAAAAACACGCATTAATTAAACGGCTACACTTTTACATTATCTTTCTTCATACAGCAAATGTCATAAAGTGTTTATAGGTAGTTTCTTTTTCTCTCTGGAATATATATCTAAAAGAGAAAAATATCGCGAGTCTGACGTTTGTTTGCGCTTAAATGCGTAATATTATGGTAGAATTCTTTTTTAAAAACTCATGAAAACTTTTTAATATTACAAAATCTAAACGTTTATGTGATAAACACTACCTCTAGCATTCTGAAATGTTTTAGACGTACAGCTTTTTTTAAACCTTGTTATATAAACCGAAAATAAATTCTTAAATTAAATAAACTATTTAGTATTTTCTTACTCCTTTTAATGTAAAGTTGTAAAGTTATTTGAAATTGAATAATTGAGTAGTATACTTTAAAACTCAATTTTTTAGACAAACATTGCTGATTTATCAAATTATTACGATTAAACTTAAAATTCCGTCATTAAAAAGATATTTACTATATTAACTTTATTTAACAACCTTCTAACCGATGAATAACTCTTCAAATCTGATATCGAAAACAGTGGATTTATTCAGTTATTAAAAAATGTCAATATAATATTAAAACTTTCTTTTACATTTTTAAAAGTCGATTTAATAGACAAAAAACAACGATCTCGGTATAATCGAGTAATCAGTACAGCCTGACCAGCTTCTCCTCATTACCATATTCCTCTAAAGCGAAAAATTAGAATTAAAAAGGTCCTTATATTGTTCAGGCAGATAAGCGCGCGCCGGTGTGCGCGGGTGCGCAGCAAAAAAGGTGTGCACTCAAGGCTCGCGGATGCTTATGGCAAAATTATATAACCGCATTCTCTCTCTTGTATATATGTATACACCGAAGCGGAAAATAGTCGGATAAGGCGACTAAACATGCGCGTTTGGCATCGTACATACCGCCGGGATGTGCTGCCCATGTAAATTCGCCAAGTTGTTTTGTTTCCTTTTTACTTTCTCATCAGGAGTTTTTTCAATTCTCTTATGCACCTTTCGCACTTCCCACTGACAAATGCAATCGTTATCTTTTCTAATTAAAGAGTAAAACTTGTGTGTCTGTATGTGTGTCTGTATCCTTGTTTTGGCAAAATTTTGGGATAGAGAAGATTAATTCCCAGCAAAGCGGGGATTACGTTCTATGCGGAGAAAGGGAAGCTGCTGCGAGTACACAACGTCGTTTGACTAAACAAAATTCAACGCTGATAAAGTATCGCTCACTCGAGCAAACTTAAAGCGTTGCCAGCTATTCGAGGACTTAGCCCATATATATATTTTACACTCGTTAAAGCGAGCCTCCACTTTATAGTTTCTCAAGTACTTAAAAATGTAAATACAGAGTGGCAAGCGTGGCAGCACGCGCGAGCACACGTGCCAAAAAGTAAATTAAAGCCGGAACAAGCGCTCTTCAAGCTCGAATTACCGTTAACACTAGGCACCGTAGCGCGCGTGCGCACGTTTAATTCGGCATTTCTCCCTGTCTTTCATTCCGTTCATCCTTCTCTTCTCTCCGGCAAAGGAAAACAAAGAAATTCAAATTCAACTCGTCGCGGCTGACAAAAAGGACGAGGCAAAGAAGACGTCTCGGATGGAGGGAGAAATTTCTCTACTGTGCCAAGATTCCTTGCGGTGAGATTTCGCAAAATTTATTCCGCAAAGGGATCCCTCCTCTCCCCTCCTTTTTTATACGTCAGCGGCTCGCAAGAATCGCGGCGGCGGCGGCGGCATCGGCGGCTCTTGAATTTCGCAGTGCCCGCGCGTGCGTGTTTGGATCGTTCCAAGTTATTCCGCGCGCGCGACTCCGCCGCGCCGGGCCGTTTGACGTGCCGCGCTTACCGCAATATGTGTGCGCGCCGCCTGTTCGCTCCCTCCTCCAACCTCCCCGTGCCCCTAACCCTCCTCCCCTCTTCCGCACCCCCGCTGGCGCCGCCCTCGAATGCCCTAAAAACATCGTTTTCTTCTTTAAATGAAAAACCCGCGGCCTATCTTCACGCTAAATTTTCCCCGAGCTGCTGCGTCTCGCAGGCCTCCATTTTTAAAATCCAATTTTTATGTAAGCAAGGTGAAATGCCAGTGATGTTTAGGTGTATGAATTTTTTTCGATTCAAGCTTTCCGTTTTAAAATTCCGTAAAATATATTAACTTTTTATTTTGTTTCGCGGAATAAAATTTTTTTTCCCAGCAAATGTCAATAATTATAAAATTATTTTAATAAAATATATCTTCATTTAGCAAATATGTTATGCTGAGCGTTATTGGAAATTATTTAATTATCACACGTTATTTGCACCTTGATAATTTCATTTGAGAGTTAGTCTTCTATATTTGTTACATTAACTGCAGAACTCATTAGTTATCGTTATACGCATGTCCGAGCGTGAGCATGTGTGTACGCCTGTGTGCATATGCATTAATTAGATTTTGTGTAACATATATTTTGTATCACAATTAAAATTTTAATGAATATATTATAAAAAAAGATTTTTCTTTATTATTTAAAATTCTCACTATAAAAATACTTCCTGATACACTTAACTAAATAATTAATAATGTAAAATTATTATAAAATAAACTTTTATTTTTTACATTTCTTTATATATATATATATATATACTATATTTCAAAGTATCAAAATATTAAATAACAACGTTTTATTTCTACTTAAAGTTTTGCACCGTTGTACTAACACACACTTCACCTGCATCATCAGAGTGCATATATGCGAAGTAATTAAACTTTCGTAGCACTTTACCCTAATTGATGTAAAAGTACGTAATATACGTTTTGAGAGACGGCTTTAGTGCAAATGTTCTTTGTTTGCCTAAAAAATCTAATACGTTGGATGTTCGTAATTTATAAAATTTTTGACAAGATAAAAAGTCAATTTTAAGAGTATAATGAACATTTTAAGTTTCTCGCTTCAGCTTTACTTGATAGCGAAATTGAGGCGTTTACCTTCATGTGAACGGAAAAAAACAAATATCACTAGATGCTTAAATTATAAAATATACGTACATATTATATATATATACATATGCACATGTATAACGGGTATATATGCTTGCGCTCGCGCGCACGTATACACATCGGCATTAAGCCCGCGCTGCCGCCGAGGCTCATTCGTTTAAGTTCACTTGAAAGGGAAGTCGCGCGTAAAAGCAAATTGAAGCCAATGCAAAACGCTTCACGCGAACACCCGTGCTCGTGTAATTTCCTTAAACTGCATAAAACCGTTGCTCTTCTGTCTCGCGCTAAACTAATTAATTAATTAACTAGATAAACGCGAACGAGGGAGAGAAAGCGACTCGCACGTTGATAGACATCGGACGACCCACAACCTTCAAAGCCAAAATCCTCATCTTTTTCTTATCTCACTCTTCCGCTGTACAAACTCACAGATATTAGCGACGTCGTTTGAGGAAAGGGGACAAAAATAAAAAAAAAGACGACGAAAATGTATCGATAAGCTTTTATCAAGCGATTAATTAACGAGATGAATCAGCACGGACGAATCAGAGAGAAAACACGCTCGCGCGCGAGGCATTTTTTGCAAGATCGAAAGCTCTTTTCCTTCTTATTCGCCTTTTTCTATACAATGATCTTCTTTTTCTCTATTTCCCTCTTTCTTTCTTTCTTTCTTCTGCCTTACATTTTTTCACTGTAGCTAAAGCTGATGCTCGATCGAGCCTTGAGGACCAAAAAGAAAAAGAGATAAAGATAGAGATAGAAAGAGAGGTTTAATACCCGGCACTCGAGTCATTCAATCCTTCTTTTTATTTTGCATTTATATAATGCTGTCGTAATTGGTAAGTTCGGTGCGCTTGAATGTATACCGAATTGAAATGCTATAGCTACACGGACTGTCTCGCACGAAAAGCAGCAACCACGTCTGCACTTTCTTATTTTTTAAATATGACGTATAACTTTAACAAGACGGTGTATTATCGTTTTGGATTTTTACAATGCACACTTTCCAAACTATTTTTAATATAGTAATGATGGTATCGATCTTTTTGAAGCAAGACGGTTAAAGGAAAAAATGGAGAAAAACACCCAAACACCTAAATAGTGTAACACCTAGTAGTATTTTGATGAGAGCAGCATTGTCCAACGAAACGTTAAGCTGAAAAATAGTATTATTGAATTAATAAAATTATTAAGTTTAAAATAATTTTTTGATTAGGTTTAAAAATGATTTCTCTAGAGCAAACGGAATATTTGTTTCAAACTTTTAGTACAACCAAAGCAATTTCTACTTTGTTGTAACTAACCAAAATGTATCGCACAGTAATACAATTTGTACGTGCAGCATCAGCATTAACATTCTATTTTGCTATGTCTGTAAATCACCGTATTGTTAAGTAACTAGGCTATAATAGTTACTAGTAAATTTACCTTAGTTGGAATAATCAGGTAGATTCTACTCAACTCATAACTAAAACCAATATGAAAAGTGTTTCATCTACTAGTATATTATAATTATGTTCAATATTAGATTCCAGTGCGCGCGCGCGCGTGTGTGTGTGTGTGTGTGTGTGTGTATGTGTGTGTGCGTGCGCGCATAAAGTACAAATGAACTCATACCAGTTTAAATAGAGGTTAATTACTTGTATTGTACTTTTTGCAATCAGTGCAATTAAATATGATTTTTTTTTTATTATTAGAATTCCAAAGATTTCTTTCTTAATTTGTATATTCACACAAAATGTAGGATTGAGATTTTCATAAATCAGAGAAGACTATCGATCGCTTTTACATTTAGGTCAAATTCCATGTCTCTTAATAATTTTAAATAAGGTTATAGCAGAGCAAAATTAACGAATATTAGCTATCACGGACGATTCATTATTTTTACTTGAATAAAGCAGTTCTATAAAATACGCGTGCAAATTGACATTTATTATTGAAAATATGATTTATTAGTATTTTCTCTGCACTAAAAACACTATTTTTATTAGTTTTAATGTAATCGATATTCATTATATTAAAATTTAATAAACAGTGAACATCAATTGATATACGAATGCACACCTTCTACGTATTAGTAAATGTTTCTAAGATTAATACGAATGCTTATTTATTAAAGAATATATAAAATTACGAACGATTCTGTTTTTTTTAGCAGACAAAATATACAAGCTTTAATTTCAAAAATACAATCGTCAGTATTAAATAAAATGGAGTTTGCGATTATAGCTTTAACATTGGTAATCCAATTTTAATGCGTATGTATAGCTTTGAATGAGCGGAAATAGTGGCAAACGTCTTTCTAACGCCATTTTCTTCATTAAAATAAAATGGGATCAAGGTTTTTCAGGTAAGATTTATCTCTACAAAAAAAAAAACGCTAGGTTTTCCCTTCAAAGACATCTGTTTCCTTTTGCAAAAAAGCTTCGTATTTGTAATTGAAATGAGAATGGTTATGGTAAATCTGATTAAGCACAAGAGATTTTTAAAATCCTCTTAATGCCTGCTTGAATTCAAATTATTTAAGCTCGATATTAACTTTATATTTGTCTATGCATTTGGGGTTCAAATTTTTAATTGGATGCACAAATTCTCTCTAATTTAATTTGTCTGCGTAAAAGTATTTATGAGAATGCACACAATTTTTCAAATTAATACTATGTAATAATCTTTTCAGGATTATTGATTTTTTACATGAAAATCAGTTTTTTATAGAATCTGGTTGGAACGGTTTATTTTAAAAAACCGCGATAGTTTATATTTTTAGAAAGATTCTATTTTATTTTTGAAACACAATATTTTATTTTAATTATTTAAAACGAAAAACCTTGGTAATTTGGCCATCAAGCTCACAAATTCATATTAAGGTTTGACAATATCGACCTACACACGTTTCGGAATTGAAAACCTTTACACATCAGTGTTTCTGTAACAGTAGTGACCCACAGGCAATTGAATTTTCACTTTTCAATCCACCTATTTACCTTATTTTAAAATAAAGCATTGATTTTCCCGAGAAAGAGTAATCCACATATAGTTCTCGAATATGTATCAACCCGCGTGTTGTATAGCACGCATTCTATATATATACGCGAACTTCAATTTCGCATTCATCAATTTATTCCCTGTCACTACAAACCATCGCGGAAGAAAATTCCTCGTCAATAAATATTCCACAACGTGTACCATTCAGGAATCTAAAACGCAACACTTCCCGTGCAGACGGCAGCTCGTCCACATGCATGCGTATACCTATACACACGTAGCCGCAGCGTCGTGTCTATACGTCGTCGTCAGCGTGTGCGCCTTAGAAAAATCGATGGGGTAAACCTACCGGCATTTATATACGTATATATATATATATATATATACTCTCACACATACATACGTAGCGGCACCGACGCCGTGTGCTCGCGCGAAGAGTTGAGGAAGAAGATAGGGACGTGCGCGCGCCGGCGCGGAAAAATTACCATGCGCTCGTTCGGCTGACCGGCAGATAAGGGCTATGCTCGTCGTCGTTTTTATCGGGCCGAGGTATAAGGTTTCCGTATACGTTTTCGCGAGCAAACAAACGATCGCATGTATATATATGGGGGGATTTGCGAGAGAGAGAGAAAAAACATAGCGAGAACTCGTGCGCTTGGAGGAAGTGTTGCGCAGCAGCGGTATTTTTCTGCATCGGTGCGTTTTTTCATTAGCCGGGCGTGAGAATGTCGCGTGGATAGCTTGTCGTTTGGGAATAAATGCTTTCATATATTGTACGCGGGATGTTTTTTCCTTAACATATCGTTAACGAGTTAATTCTTAACGAATTGATTATAAGGAATAAAATTTTTGTAAATTACATTTAACTATTATTCAAGATTAAAAGTGATATACTACTGGTTCAAAGTAATATTTATAAATAAGTACATAGTTGAGTATAAATTGAAAGTCATAAAGAGTAAAAAGTATAACCACTATTTTCGTTCTTGAGATTTACGGTAAATGATTCATTTTTCATACCGATAAAAGTACCTATACATTAATGTAAATTCTTATGAGTTTATAATGATCAATAGTTCAATTTTCAAGTCTATGCTTAGATACAACTACAGAAGGTATACCCTCCATCAGGAATGTGCACCATTATTAGATAATCGATAAATGATAATAAAGCATATTCAAAGTATACAATTTTGGCGGTTTTTAGAACGACATTACGTCAGCGTAAGGAGCGTTTTTAACACCCTTCTCGTACACTGACAAATTATATAGCAGTAAATTTATTTCCCATGTAATTTATACCTAATGGTTGCATTAATAACATCTGCACAGTATTAAAAGCTATAACAATGTAACATTATCTCTGATCTGATGAATTCTTTCGATTTCCACATATAGCTATAATCCTATATCACATGCATTTCTTCAATTACGATTGTCCGAACGTCGACGACTCGTTCCCTATTCTATCACTCCAACCCTTATTTATACCAATCCAAATATCGACAAAACCCACGTCGAGCGCACGCCGATAGGACAGCCCCACATCATAAAATATGTCTCGGCAAGCAGCGGCTCATTAAAAGCGACACTCTCTCATAAATATACATCGCGGTAATATATATCAACGCGCAGTCATCGTACATTATACAATTCGCCTTCCTTCCCCACCGCGTTATCAGCTCAACACAATTTTTCACGCTATATATACGTACCGACTCATAGGCGTGCGCGCGCGCGAAATTCTCTTCTTATAATCGCGAAAAAATTCCATAAATTTCGCTCCGTCGGCAGCAGCAGCAACGAACCTTATACCACGAGAAAAGAAGGGAGGAGGAAAACGTCGAGGGAAGGAAAAAAGGGAGTCGGCAGGAGCGCACGATGTGAAATGCGCGATAACGTTAATGCACTCGTTCCGCGGATTACAGGGCGAAGAGGAGGTGGTGGACGGTAGTTTATTATTATTATTATTATTTAAGAGCTTGCTGCGGGTATAAGCGCACGGATAGAAAAAATCCCGTGGTCCGCGCGCATGCACACGCCGACAGCTTCATATATATATACACGCACACTCACGTAAAAGAGAGAGAGAGAGAAAGAGAGAAGAGCGAGAAAGAGAAGTACGAGAGAGGGCTACTGTATATAAACGGACGAGTACCTTTTGTCCCAAGGCGATCCCGAAGTAGGGCAGTCGATAAAAAAGGCCACGCCGAGATACTCCTCCCCCCTCCCTCTCACGCTCTTTCTCTCCTTTTGATCTCGAGCTATACTAGTAGCGCTCTGCTCTCTTTCTCTCTCTCTCTCTCTCTCTGCCTCATTCTTCGTAGGGCGCTGTGCGCGGAAATGGCGATTCGTCCTACACTCTGCTCGACCCCCCTCGCATTTTAAAGCGATCGCTCCTGCATTTGCCGGCGCTATACTCGTCGCCCACGTGGCTGCAGCTCTCCTCTTCTGACTCCCGTTGATTTCTTGTCACACTGCTTCTACTACTGCTGCTCTCGTTCTGCGCGTGTCCTTGCACACTTTTTGCCCCACTGCTGCAGCTAGCTTTTTTCACGCATCCGTTTGTTGTTTGGTGGTGTGCGCGTGCGTATAGAGGGTATATATATGCTACAGGAGATTTGAATGGGCGCCCTCCACTCCCCCCTTCCCACTCTTCCTCCCTCGGCGTTGACTTTGTAGTGAAAGCTGCTGATGTTGCTGTTGCTTCTGGTGCGTAGAGTAAGTATAGTAATGGTAGAGGCAGCGTTCGTTAGTGCTTCCTCTCTGTGCTAATGAAAATTTACACGTTTTTCGTTAGGTTAAATTGATTACGTGTATAGAGCTGGTAATTTATTTACTCTTTTTATGCGGCGAAGGGAATTAAACATAAAATTATAGAATAACAATGCTGCTTCTTTTATCATCATTCATTAAATAAATACCTTCATTTAGAATTGTTCATCGTTAAATAAAAAAATGATAAATTTTGTACGATAAAATTAGTCGAACAATAATTTGCTTTTATGCCAAATTTTTTGTCGATTTCTCCGTTATAATTTTTTTTTGCCGACACTGTTAACAATGCTTGCGCGCAGAATGAATCTGATTAATTTCAATGCGAATGTAAATGCTACCGATCATGTACCAACACACGATGAAATAATTGGAGCTTTTATTTAAAAATAAAACGGTTGCATAATTAAACAGAATAATCAAAGAATGTGCGCCTGAAAACGAGCTGCGATGCGCGCGAGCGTGTACTTATTTGTTTTCATTAAAACGTTCATTAAAAAGCGCATGAATCACCGTAAATTTATCATTGCCGTCGCGTTCAGTTTCGTACTTTAGGTGGAATTCGACAAGCTGAAAAATATTAAATTTCTCGGAATTTAATAATATTCTTTTTTAAAATGGCCAAGTAATTATGAGATATAAAGGAGCGAATGGCGTAATTTACGGGCACTGAATATGCTACGGTCAAGTCTTTTCAAAGTAAAAAGTAAAGGAGAGCCACGTTTGTTACTCGATAGTCAATACCTGCATAAAGATTGGCTCCGTTGAACCTTAGCATGAATTCTTCCGTGAACAATGCTTCGTATATTCTCATTGTCGTTGCTGAATAGGACTGTTGTGATCGTTAAAAGTGTATTTTTATTAACAATAATGTATTTTGTAATTCTTTTTATAGTCCACTATTAATTTTAATTTATAAATGTATCGAAATTCTCAAATATACTTTTATTGGATAATGAATTATAGTACAACTGAAAATTTTCTTTACAGAAAAGTGTAGATTTTTTTAATTACCCTTCTTTTAATATTTTTAATCTTATTTGATGTTTTATTAAAAAATGCTTTAGAAAATTAAATTTCAGTTTGGAAATATTAAAAATCTTTCCGAGTACCAGCTTACGAAAAACTGTTTACGCTTAGACTAGAATATTCTAAAAACGGTTTACTGGAGTCGCCCATTTTCCCTTTGAAGTTAAAATTTAAAGCGAGTATATAATAAGCCTCAAGTATAACTTTAGAAAATACACGATAGTTTATAGAAATTGTGAAGCTCATTCACGAACTTTATACGTAAATTTATAAAAAATAAAATAGTAGGTGGCATCTATATATTGCAGAAGACGTTTAAATTTCATTTAGAACTTGCTCATAAAATTTGGTATTTTCTGTGTGCAAGTTTTTGAAGTTGTTTTGAATATTAATTAATTAAAGCTGAAACATTATAGAAACTTTCGAAAAATGAGAAATTATAGATTGTCAAAATTAACCTTGTTAGTATTATCAAGAAAAATGATTTATGCTTATTGATATGTATTTATTCCCAGCAATTCACTTTCGAAATTTCAATAATAAAGCTCTATGGTACTTGTTATATGCTCAAGACGTTTCTACAATGAAAATGCAAAAAATTGTGCGCTCGATATTCAATGCGTTCTTGAACGGAGTCCAACTTTCCTAACCAATTCAAATGAGTTAAAAGTTGGCGATCTATCGAGGATCCGGGAAAAGAAGAAAACTGAATATTTAGAGATCCGCGAGGTGGCGGAGGGGGGAAAGAAAGAGAATGCGAAAAAATCAATTACTCTGCCCCAAAACGCGCCGCGTCCAAACGAATTTTCCCCCGTACGCAGTGCACTCGGGCCGCATTTGGCTCGCGTAATCGAATTTTCGCACGGCAGTGAATTACGCGCGGCCCCAACGTAAATTGCTATAATTCAATCACTTCCCCCTTTCTTTTCAAACTATTATTGCTAATTAAGAAAACCACCTATTAGCAATGCCGAGCGAAATGATTTTTGTAAAATTTTCTAAATTGAGCAAAAATTTAAAAAATATTTATTAAATGTTTACAAAAGTAGTAGAACAATTAATGTTGTATATTTTTGTGTATAGGTATGTTTTTACATAAAAATAATATAAATAAATATTATTCGTTGGAATGCACTTGAGATCAAATAATATTATCGGAAAAATAATAAACTAAATTTCAGTATAAATATATTTGTGGGTGAATCAAATATTATTCCTACAATGTGTAGAAATTATTTGAATTCAACGAATCGCTGCCTCTGCAATTTCTTTTTTCCAATAATATGTATACACGCGAAATGCAATAAATTGAAAGCATTCAAGAAGCATTCCATAATATTTTTCATAAATAGACATCTGTTGAACCAAAGGTTTAGTTGTAATTTCATCTTGATAAATATTCAAAGTGAATATAACTACTTCGTCTTGATTATGCACAAAAAAAATCCGTTACTTACATAACCATTGTAAATGCAAAATTCTTATTTTTAATAGCATTAATTTTTCAAAATCTAAAGCATATTTTTGCGACTTAGTGTTCACATATTACTTGGCTGTTTACAAAGATCCTGAATGTGAGGATAAATCCTCCACGTGGGGATGCGAGACTCGTCGCAATCACGCGTATTAAAACGTGCCAAAAGGCAATTGCGATTCCCGACGGCTAGCGTGACCTTGAATCCCATCACTCGAGCTACCGTTGAGCATGTAGAAGCAGCAGCAACAGCAGAGAGGGAGAGAGAGAGAGAGAGAGAGAGACGTGATATCACAGCCCGGGAATATCCATAGCGCAATCGAACGTTAGAGGCGTGACTCTCTAGCCCACCCACACACGTTACGATAGATGTATACATATATTTGTATTAGACGATTTCTCTCTTCAGCCTTGCGCGAGAGTTGCTTTTATCGTTCCTCTCTTACATTTCCTCGCTTTATTAAACGAGCTCACATGCGACTTTTTTCACGTGCCAGCGAATCGAATTGCCATCTCTCCTGCTCGCGCGTTTCATTTATTGTTTTTTTTTTATATCAATGTATGCTTTTGAGTGCTGAAGAGTATATATAGGTACACAGAACATATTGCGCGGGTGTACATTTTATATGTATTAAAGTAAGTAAGGTGGAAGTTTTTTTGTGCCACATTATATATACGGCTTTGTTTTTACGAAACTGAATTCGAAGCAAAAATATCTTTACCCCGGCGGTGCGCTCGATTCCTTTTCAATTTTCGCTCTTATCTTTGCAACTGCGTATTTTTCTGAACGTCGTCGCTCATGTGGTTGTTGCTGATGCGCCTTCTTGCAACAAGCGTTGAATTTTCATCGAGCGTATACGTAAATATATATATATATATATATACGTGCATGTGGCTGTGCCAGCGGTCTGCGAGGCTTTTGAGGAAAATTCTCTTTTTTTTATTGCATTGCATTTGAAATATTGTGCTAGAAATTTTTTTGTTTTTGAAATGTGGATCTGCATTGTTATATTACTACATAAAAACCTATTCCATCTTTCTAAAAAGAAATAACTAAAAGTATTTTCTTAATGTGAAAAGAATAATTTGCAAGTATATTTTTTAAAACAATATAATTATGAACTAATTCATTTGTAATGCAAATTTCATCATTATTGAATATTTTTTTAGGATTAGATCAAGGGAAAATTTCTAGAATATAAAAGTTAGACATCGCGCATCACTTTTGTTAAAAAAAGTTATTTAATTTTCTTTTAATTGGAAACCCTATATTCGTACAATTTTTAATTTTTGATTGCAGTTTCATACTTGAAGTTAGCTTTTTCTTGTTAGTATGTTTCAAATGCATTAATTAAGCTTTGAAGCATTCCTTAATTAATTTTTTTTAGAAAACGTGAAAAGGACCGTGTACGGAAACTTAAATTATGGACTTTTGAACTTTATGGTAGTGCTAATGAATGACATTCTGAAAATTTCATATTCAAATAAAATTAAACTAGTTATAATATTATGAAGTAATATAGCATACTCAAATTGATTCTTTAAAAGGGAGGTTAGCAATACGCTACAAAATAATAAAGATTGTTGAATGATATTCGTTTCTATTGTAAAAAGTCTTGGAATAAATCAGCGAAAAAATTTGCGAACTTTAGGACGATAACTAAACGCGAGATAGGACCAAGCAATATATTCATCGCAAGAAATATTGGGCCATAAATCGAAAAATACGTTATCTTCGGAGACAGAAGCCCTGGTTACACAGGAGCGAACTTTTTGGCGATGAAAAAAAATATTATTAGAATTTTGTATTCCCCCTGGACAAGACTTAAAATTAATAATATATAGTTTCGGCATCATTATTATTTCAGTTATTTAAGTATGACCGATACTCAGAAGAGTCCTGTATTGTTTTATATGAAGATAATATGTAAAATGTAGAAATCGAAACTAATTTAATTTCTACAGGACCGAGATTTAGAAATTTCGTACGTCCTTCAAAATTAATCAAATTTATATTCTATACTATGTATAAAATTCTTAACGTGGCTCAAGTCAATCATGGCTTCAAACAATAAAAAAAAATTTCAAATATCCAATTTTGTCAGTAAGGGTTATATATGTGTTCAGTGTACATTCTGCTATTACACAAGAATTTAGTTTTCTTAATGCATTAGATAAGCTAAGTTATAAAATTCACCTTTATTATATAACAATATTAGTATTTGATGGGTTTGAAGTTTGCATCGTTGGAGTGCAACGAAACTTTAAAAAATTTTTTTTAACTTTATTTTCATATGTTAGATTTTCAATTTTCTCATCAAAATAATTATTTAACTGTATCGTGCAAATTTTTAGCTGTTTTATTTATTTGTGAGAAATTATTTCGTTGCGTCCCAACGTTGCAAACTTCAAGCCCATAGTATTTGAGGTTTATCATTTTTCGCGACTATGAAAATATAAGCTTCTCTTAATAGTAGCGGTTGTGCTTTGTAACATGTAAACGAAAAGCTTTTTTATAAGAAACAAGAGTTTGCGCCGTGAGTAAAGCAAAGTGTGCAGAGTGGCGCGACCCCCTATAGTTAAGCCATAATTTTTCACTTATAAATTTAAAACTTAATATTTTCCTTATATTAGTGAAGCATTAGATGCATAGTATGAAGTTCACAATTTTAAAATTTTTATAGGCCTTACAAAAGTCTTGTTATATTTGAAGATATTATATGTTTAAAATTAAACCAAAACAAGATATCTGCTTTTAATAATATCCTTTAATTATTGTTTAAGATATTTTGTTAGACTTACATTATTTATTTATTTAGTTATTTCATTTGTTTAATTTACTAGCAGTGTCGATGCGCGCTGCGCACGCCCTATCGTGGATCAATCAAATTTTACACGTTCGTTTCAAATCGACCAATCACAATCATTAGAGGTGACAATCTCAAATCCATCTCTTTTTTATATAGGATTAGAAGAATAAATTAAATTAGAAAAAATTAAGTTGCTACATATTCTGATGATCTAATAGCTGTGTTTTTCTTACGTTGATTAAAGAATACTTAATAATAAAAGTTTTCAGGTAAATAAAATATTGAAATGATTGGTGACACTAAAATGAAAGATACGCCAGTAATAATCCTTTTCGTATATGAAACTTACGGTTTATAACAATCAAAATTACGTGAGCTACAAAGCAATAAGTGGTTATGACTTACAACCTTCGTATTTTCCGACGATTTGTAATTTATCGATACGTAACGCAACTGTTCAATTTCTACTCTTTCATCGACGACTCCCTTGCGCACGTTATATTGGACCGCAGCGCCTCAGGCCTCAAAACAATTCAGCTCGTGCACGTGCGCGCGTTTAGGCGTTTGATACGAACAACTCGGAAAAGTACGATGCAGTCTCTACAGACCACCGTCAGGAACTTCGTCGTCGAATTTCTTAGTATACTTTTGTTTATATCCGGTAATAACCTTGATATCGGCCTGATTGTTGTAAATTCGCGAGCTTCGTTTATGATCTCATATACGTTCAGTTCTGAAAATTTCATTTCAATTGTGGAAGCGTGTTGAAGTATGAAATGTATTAGATGATAAAATAATTGAGTAGAATGATAATGGATTGAGTACAAGAATTTTAAAACTTGTTAATATATTTGTAAATAGATTTATGGACATTATTTTAAATATTTTGTGTACTTTCGTTATAAATTATATAAACATATAATGGGGTAGGGATACAGTACATTTCATTTCATTCAATATTAACTATTTCTTTCAAATACAAAGCATATATTATAGTAGATAATTTAATAAAAATAGTATACAATTATTATTGATGAATAAATTGTAAAAATTCCAACACAAGAAGTGCATAATACTGTTGAGTAAGTGTTACTGTACCTTGTACAACTTGCGTCAAGATTACGACTAAAGGAGTGTTATTTATAATTAATGGGCTAGACTTTATGATGATCCCATAAACGGGTGTTCTAATTTCAAACGGGATAGCCCTGGTAGAAATTTGACTATTAAAAATGAGGCACAATCTCAGTAAATAGCCAAGAGAAATAACTAATTATTGGCCCCCGGTGAAACGCTTTTTCTAATATTATTCGCCCATTTAATAGATTGGGAGTAACATAACCTAAATTTCGAATTTTCGTTCCAAGTTTTCTTACAAAC
>JAWWEQ010000010.1:37307987-37350587 GCA_035583055.1 Torymus tubicola
AGTGCCTATTTTATGGCCAAGTCTAAAATAAATAGTCAGTTATTGGGTAAAAAATGTTTTGGATTTCCACCAGGGAGGTGTTTCATGTTTTGGAATGTCAATCATGCAAGAAAGCATTTTTCATTTTACCTTGTCGTAAAGTTTTAAATCTTAACTAGATTTATATTTAAGTTTATTTTTCAATTTTTTTATTATCAGCGTTGACAGGTAGTCAACACATATTCTGACAAAAATAGTACGCAAAATATTCGATTATTAAATTTGACTCCCCACGCAAAAATAAATATCTAATTCTACCGTTCGCACATTTGATTAAAGATTAGAGTGTAAGGTACATTTTATTTACAATAACTTTGGTAGATACAAAACTAAAAAAATAAAATATACTTTCAATAAAGTGGATTTGGTATTACGTTCTAATACATTAGAAAAGCTTTAAAACAAATGGAGGTTCTACTTTTCCTGAAAAGAAATTTCTCCATTTTGAAATGGACTCTTTGAATAGATAGTTTTTTCTGACAAAAAGATTCTTCTTTTTTGTGAGTTAATCGATTTTTAAATATCATGCGTACTACATTGTAAATCTAGTGTTCTTTCCATTACTACAAAAATTTATTTTTGCTCATTTTACAATTCCATGACCGTCTCTCTCGTAATTCTTTGATTTTGTTTACGCAAAATAAATTAAATTGAAATTTTTTTTCCGTCCAATATTACTTTCACATATCTATTAATGACACGTACGGATGCATGCATACAAAATCCCCCCGTCACTATATATATATATATATATATATAGTGACACGGGACTTACAATAAACGAATATCTATTCGTGTATTCATCTACATGGTCCCTATTGATTTATCTACGATTACCTCCTTAGTTGTTATAGCTATAGAGTAATGATAACTTCTATGTCTGTAATCATACGTTACGTATAGCAGTAATCACAAATTACTGACATATATGTATATATGTATGTAGAGTTTCATCTATCACTTTTTAAAAAGAAGATTGTGTTACTATCACACGGTGGTTTTGATTAAAAATGCTTCAATTGGATTTACACATTAATTACGGAATATCGTCAAAATTGTAATTAAAATTGTTTAAAAAGAAAAACTTTTTTATTGTAGCCCAAAGTGCACGACAAAATAGAAAAAATATCATAAAATTAACGACGCTTGAAGTTCAGGAAGTAAAAATTGCAGTGGCTGCTGTACTTACGAGACTGCAGTTACGTCAACTTTCAGCATTCACGTATTATGAAAAAGCTGAACTAAAAGGAAGCAGTTTCGGAATTCGTTTAAATGAGCAAACTCGGATTGTTTACATAATTGGAAAATTTTACACCTCTGAATATTTCGTCTATTCGCATTTGAAATATTCTGAATGAACGATAAGCTTTTATGTGACAAATTTTTATGATGATTGGTGAACTTTACAAAGAATATTACAAGTTTCTAATTGATATAAGTAATTTTATATATTAATATTTAACGAATTTAAAAGTTCCATTGCATGAAAATGATTATTATTTGAATAATTTTTCTTCGTATATTTTCTACAATATAATTTAAAAGTAGGATAGAATCATATTAAATTTAAATTTGAAAATCGATTTGGAATATTTAATACTAAAGAATATTTAAGAAGTTTGCTGTTTGAAAAATTTTCCGATTCTTTTAAATGGTCACACCTTGAAAGACGTTTTTTCAAATAATATCATTGATATCAGATTATAATCAAAGCAATATTAAAATTCGAAGAAAAACCATGGATTTGACACAATAATATTCTTAACACTGAAAAAACAACCGAAATTACTGAGACTTCAAGTTGATAAGAAGTAGGGAATACTTCGGCGACTATTCGAGCAAGTGTAGTAAAAGTTTTAATTACAGGAGGCATGAAGTTTCGTAATGATTGGTATTCCAGGCGTAGTATCCTTTCAAATATTCTATGAAGCTTATAAAACATTATCATGCTGCAAAATAGTTATCCCGTATATGTTCGGTATATAGGTATAGAATCTCACTGAAGTCTACAAATATCTTTTCAATAGCTTAGACAGTAACGCGTCGTCTATTTGCATGTCACGGAAAACACACACTTGAAGTAGGACGTAAAACGTCAAGAGAAAATAGTGCTAAGAACTTTGTTTTGTTTAGGTTTTAGTGCTGATACTCAAAGTCAAACATACTCTAGACATACGTTTATTATTATGTATGTGTTATGCATTCCAGAAAATATTCCTTTACGAGAAATCGATTTTTAAAATCAGTTTTTTTTTATTTTGGTTTCCTTCTTCATAAAATGTAATATATTTGAATTTCAACTCTCATCACTTTAGAAGTAAGAAAATAATAATTTGATAGGAATCGTAAATTGATATCGCTAAACAAACTCAGCCTTTGTTTTCATTTCGCTACAGTAATTACGTTATGTTTGCACTGACAGCAGTGAAAGCGTTTGCAGTTTGCTGTGCTTATTTTCTGCCGTTCTTCCGTTATTAGAAAAACTGCTGCAGCAGTTCTAATTGTTTTGCTGTAACCTACGTTGAGTTTTCTCTTAGATTTAATTATAGCAATTATTAGATAAAGTCAGTATACTTTTGCAAACATTTTAGCTTGGTATGCAATCAGGCCCTCATTAGAAATATAAAAGTTCTGGTATTTTCAAATAATATTCATTAATAATTTATTGGTTTGAACGTATTCTTCGAAAAATGCTCCCAAAATAAAATCATATTTACATAGTATAGTAAAATTTTGTATATATTGTAATATATATATATAATTACAAAAAAATAATTCAGTAGGTGTGCTTAAATAATTTCTCCATTTTAAATTACGTTATGTTGTTTGCAGTTAAAGTGGTTCCTGTCGGAAAATTGACCCTGAATATAAAAAGTATGTGTTCATTAAGTAATGATAAAAAAACTTTATCAAGAAAATGTTGTTATTGTAAACGTAGATTTACTCAACAAATGGATGTAGCTTTGCAAAATGTCGTTATTATTCATTTTTTTTCCTGTAAGTCCTCCTAATATTCGACCTTCTTTTTAGAGGATAAAATAAAACTTCCAAAATGAAAATCGAATCAAAATAAAGTCTTCAGTGTATTATTACTTTTTTTTTTACAATAATAGCCTTATTTTCTTAAAATAAATTTTTGTTATCCGTTGAAAGTTACATATTTTTATGTTACGTTGTTTTTTATACAATTATTTGTTAATAGGTTATCATATAAATTTCTATATTTAGACTCCTTCTCTCCACTCTAACATGAAGCATTAGTTTCTTATGTTCTCTCTTATCAGTGTTGATAATCTTAATTTAAAAACAATTATCGTACAGTAAAAAACATCAAACCAATTATACTTTCATAAATCATAACTAGATGGGATGGGAAGCATTTTGGAAAGCCGCACACCTGAATAATCATCATTTTCACGTGTCACTGCAATCACTCATTCTCATTTGAAAACTTCGGGAATTGAAAAACTTCTCCATCGGATTACTCTCTTCCTCTCTCTCTTTCTCACATCCTCTCACTATTGCGTTCGACTGACGTCACCACCGTTCGTTTTACGAAAATTGAAAAACGCGACTTTCGCACTCTCAAGAATTCACAAAGTCATGCCAGGGCTGTCCCTCTGTCCTCTCGCACGTGCAATAATTCACTGCTTAGCCGACAATCCGCTAGCGCCTCGTCCAATTTTCCTCTTGAGCGGTGTGCATTCTCTGGTGGTCCTCAAAAGAGTGCCAGAGTTTTAGCGAGAGAGAGAGAGAGAGAGAGAGAGAGAGAGAAAGAGAGAGAAACACAAACAGCGCATAATTACGCGGTTCGTATGCGCGCGCTCGCGCATAATCACCTCGCGCGACCCTGCATAAACAAACAAAGGCAAAAGGGGGGTGGCGAAAGCATGTCCGATGACTGTATGTGTCCGAGGGTGTATGTGGAGACGAAGCTAATGCAAAAGGTGTGCGGGATAAAATTTTCACGTCCAATCAAGCGACGGGTAGAGCTTCGTGTGCACGCGCGTCCGACGCTCTAATCCCCGGGCAAAGAGAGATGGACGGAGAGGTAGGACCGGTCGGGTATGAAAAAAAATGCCTTGTGCGAAAAAAGCTAAAAGATTAAAACTCTCTCTCTCTCCCGCAGTTGTATGAAAGAGAAAGAGAACAGAGGGGCTTAATAAACGGGCGGCCGTGTTCGTGTCCGATCGATATTTTGAATGACACTGGTACAAGCGCTCGGGCGCGAAAGGGAAGAACAGAGAGAGAGAGAGTGAGAGATATATAGAGAGGCCGAAACGGGATCAAAGGGAAACCATTTTCCGTCAAGTAATCCAAAACAACTGACGCGATGCACCTGAGCACCTTCGCTCTCTATCTCTCTTCGTCTCGTCTCTCCTTTTCTCTCAGCTTCGCGCCCTCGTATAGCACGCCATCGTCTTTCAATAGATTTTAAAATCTCGAGTACTCTCAGTCTTATATCTCGACGGGATCCTCTCATTCTCTCCATGTTTATCTCAACTTCTCCCTCTCTCTTACTCTCCTTCCTTTTTTGTCTCGTTTCTTTTCTTTGCTCTCTCCTTCACGTTATTGTGCTTGTATGGCTCTTCTGCGCTCCGAGCTCCTGGATGAGATTGCACGGCCCGAGAAAGTGGAGAGAGAGAGAGAGAGGAGGGGGGGGGGGGTGGAGGCAGAGGATGAGGCCAATTTTCGGTTAATTAAGGAACTACCGCGTTGCTGAGGATTCGGGATTTTCCGCGCGCTAACGCGTTTTTGAGAGTTCAAGCGGTCGAACTAAAGCTGCCACCGCCAAGTTGTCGAATTAAATTCAGATCAACGCATCATTATCCACGCTGAACAAGCTGCTACTGGGGCGTCATCTGCTAAGTTACCGTCATTACTGTCTGTTATTTCATTTCAATCGGCACAATTGTTTTCGATTTAAAACAATAATGACGGGTA
This sequence comes from Torymus tubicola, assembly GCA_035583055.1. Classification (NCBI taxonomy): domain Eukaryota; kingdom Metazoa; phylum Arthropoda; class Insecta; order Hymenoptera; family Torymidae; genus Torymus; species Torymus tubicola. The sequence goes on from JAWWEQ010000010.1 coordinate 37,312,971, forward strand.
TGGTGCGGTCTTCATGACATCGATTGATTTTCACGATTGCAGTGTTGTTTTATGATCAAACGGGTAATGAAAATGTTTATTCATATGAACTTTCAGCTTGTTTTTCTTTGCTGTTCGAATAATTAAATTTACGTTGGTATACGTACATAAACTGTGATAACGATTCTAGGATAATGTAGTTTCAAAATACACATAATATAAAAATTTATATTAATATCACACAGTATTACAAAAATATTAAACAATACGTTGATTTCTTCGCAGCACGAATACACCACATAATTTTTCTCAACAATTTACAAAATATTGATCACAAAAAATAGGGTGGTTATTATATGCAATATTTTTCAAGACATTGCCAACTTTATCAATATTTTTTGCTTTACCCAAATAAACAATAGAAAGAAAAAGAATTCGTATTTTTTCCGAAAAGTTAAACGAAATACGTCGAACAAAAGTTTCGAGCATTTAATTCTTCCTTTAAAAGAGAGGAAAAAAAAAGTAACATTTCAAAAAGAATCCGACAGCAGGGATACGGCCAACAATGCAAAACATTCCTCGCTCAGCCAGCTTCTTATACATTCCACGGTACTTTATTAACGAAAAGTCGTAAAAAGATGTGTAACGACCTACTTCGAGGGCCATATCGTAAAACTTTCGATTTCGCGTTATATACTTTTTCAAGAGCGCATATATACACACACACATCTCTGGTCGTGCACGCTCCGCATATCTCGCGGATAAAGCAGTGTATATAGAGAGAGAAAGGGAAAGAGATATAGAGTCCATAGTGATTTTCCTTTCTTTCGTAGCTCGCACGTAATAGGCCCTTTGCGACCCTCAATCGGTTTTTCGTGCCTACCTTACTAAAGAGCGTGCCGACGTCGACGACGACTACGATGCCGGCGCCATTCGATTTAATACGAGCGCGTATGTGCGACGTCCGAAAAAAAGAGGGCGAACCTGCCTCTCGTTCTGTCTCTTTTTTCCCCAGTCTCCCCCCCCCCCCCCGACTGGAATAGAGTTCCGCTTTGTTCCGCGGATGAGCTGGCCGTGGTCATTCCCGGACCTAATCTACGCGGCCAGTCTTCTATACCGCAATATTTTTTCGCAAAAAAGGAATTTCGATATTTTCTTCGTTATTGTGCCATTGAACGTGTGTTCAAAACATAGATAACCGCGATATTGAAATTTACATTAACAGAATGTCTTGTATTTTTAGAATTTTTTAATTATAAAGTATATGATAAAAAATTGCATTAATTTTAGCGTAATTTTTGTAATTCAGTTGTTTAAAAACAATATCAGTCCTTGGATTAAGTTTTTTTAAGTATGATATTTTTCAAAATGATTAAAGAATATTATAGAAAAAATCCTTTACAAATCAGCCTATCATTTACACACATTAGTGATCAATTAAAGTTTCATTAAAATCATAAACATCCGAATTTCATAAACTTGACACACACTTTCTACACCTGTATCACACGTATTCTTTTACATAACATTTCTCTCAAAAACATTTTTTGTAAAAAAAAAAACACCACTTCCATCACTCCGTTCCACCGTTCATAAAAAAAGCAGTCGCCCGGTGCGAAATTCAAGTCGGTCAGAAAATATAAAAAATCCAAGTAAAAGAAAAAATAATTTTTATATATTGTTAAATACAATCAAATTTTTCCCTTTACTTTGATTTTTAATATTTTTTGGCCGATTTGGATTTTGCGCCGGGTGACTGCTTTTTTGAGAACGCTGTTCCGTTCTTTCATTTCGCTCGTACACATATACCGCATATACGCAGGCTTTGCTCCATCCGAATGACAATGTGTCCTGGGGATCCTTTCAAAAGCTTCCATTTCACATGACATCCCATTGGCCTTCTGACGCTATGGCAAAGGGCCATCGTTAATTCAGAGCTTCGAAAAGCCATATTCGAAAGAAGGAGCGGCTGCCACGAGGCCCTACGCGGACGCACGCGCCTGGCAATTTGCGAGCGGCTTGTGCGCGAGACCGCATGACCGGCCTGTCGCGGATGGCCGCAAGCCCCGGCGTAGCAGCTCTCTGCGGTCTCGTTGTATATACATATAAAGTATTGTGGTGGCCCACGCGTGCGTATCTATGTCGGGATATAGTCCACTGCTATCTCATTAGCCCTTTTTGCCTCTTCTGAAGCGCCTACTCTCATTATTTTTGCCCGAAGTCGACTTCCATTACGTGTTTTCAGAGAGTGTCAGAGTTGTGACAAGGACAGTAGTAATTTGGTCTGTAGTGGGAGTGTGATACTCGGGATTGAAAGTTAGTTGTAATGATTTTTGGAGGGTAGATTATGTAGTAGATGATTGATGAAAACTATAATTGTATAGTATATTGGTAATCATAGTTTTACTAACAATAGTGTAAAAAATTTTATAATATTTAATTTTCTCAGATTGCAAAGTACATAATTAACGTTTTGGTAGAATCACCTGAAAACTTCACTTAATTTCAACGGATATGCGTACGACCATGTTTTGTCCGTTTTTACTTATATATATATATAAATTCATCTCAGCTTTTCTTTATTTTTATTCTTTCCTGTATTCTCGAGAACATTCTACGCATAAGGACGAAAGTTAGCACGCGCGAAGATACTGATAATCAATAAAGCCGTATATGCCCGTCCCGCAACGGCAAACAAAGAATCGCCATAAAGACGATGTAACGAATTCATCGAAGCGCGGGCCAAGGAATATCGTGTATATCAAGTAAACAATAGAGTTTGCTGAGCGGGGCAATAAAGCCAGGCGGTGAAAGTGGATGGGAGAAGGGGGACGAGAAGGGATAGACACTGAAAGAAAACGTCGATATCCGGGCATCCTTTAATGCCTCATTATCATGTCAAACTTGAAAGGGACGGACACGCGAGGACTGCACGCCGTCGCTGCGGCATCTTCGACGTTTCGATCTTTCCTTCGGCAGAATGTCAATTCGTCGGCGGAATTCATCAGGCAGAATTTACAGCTCGTGTATATATGACCGAGATTTCCACATTCGAATTAACGATACGAACTATACACGTGTATCAACTTCGTAATATTTTCTCTTTATTCGTATGTTGCTAGTATATATATTTTCCTCTTTGCTTTTTTCTAATTAAAAGTTGGTTCTTTCTTTTTCTTTTTAAAGATACTCAGTCTTTGAGAGAAAAAATCGATTTTCTTCTGTACTCGAGAGATAGACCACGATAACGCATATCTTATGAAAGACGAGCGGTATAGAACTAGAAGCCCCTCTGCTTAATTAAACAAAGTTACTTTAAAAGAACAAACTAATTTAAATTACGGTTTCATCTCGAAAATACACGAAACACACGTGATTTCAAGTGTGGCCTCTTTACGCGTCAGCGACGAACTAATTAACGACGCGCAATTTATCTCATCAGCGCGAAAGTATATAGTAGTATATAGCGCCAAGACGGAATTTTAATATGCGCGCATGTAATTGCGGAGAAGGGCCGCCGTTATACGTTCGTTGAGTTTCACCGCGGGACGTTGCGGGCGCTTTGTTGAAAAGCTGCAGTAGGGCGCGAGCTTCTAAGCGTTTTAAAAGAACCGCAACACGTACCGACGTTTTCGACGGTGCGCGCGCGCGCAGAAATGGAAATGCTCGAGTGGCAGAAAAACGGGCGCAACCGCCATAACGAGTTTTAGATATTCTTCCCCGATGTTCCTTTCAAGCTGTTGAACACGGACTGCAATTAGAATATGTGTTAAAGTTCATTTCACGTAGTAGTGCGGGATACTCAGTTTCATTGTAATTTTATTCGTATAATAATTGTAGTTAGATGAGAAAGAAAAGGTTTACATTGAAAATCATAGTATCACAAATTGATGTTTTATTGAAATTATGTGTTTAATATCGTATTGTTTAAATCATTTCCATACTTATTACCAATCGTATAAGTCTGCTGAATAAGTTTCCTGCTGTTTTACTGTTTGTTATCATTGGTTCGGCATAAGATGAGAAAATTAATCGTTTTCCAAATAATCTATTAAAATTAAAAATTTCTATCAAATATTACTTGCACATATATTTAAAATTCATCTGGAGGAATAATTAGGAAACACGTGTACACATAATTTCTCTTTATTCTCGTCGTTTTATAAGCCTTGGCTTTAAACAGCAAGTCAACAGACGCTTAAAAAAAAATGACGGTATTTTTGAAGCCTTATAATCCGACATCAGACTAATATATCAAAGGAGGAAACTATTCCACGCTGGGAAATGTATGTACAAGGCTAGGAAATGGCAGCTGGTGACGAGACGGACGCGGGAAAGCATTGGATAGGGAATCTGGCGTAGGAAATAGCGAGCGAGAGCGAGTGAACGGCTATACTCGCCTGCAACGCGATTCATAAATCTTGGCGGGTATAGGGGGAGAAGAAATTTCGTGTCAATGCCAAGCAAATTGTAATTTTTCAAAGACAAGTCGTCGTTACAAGCGCTATAAATATTCGTTGCCGCATGACATGGGTATGCAGCTACGGATGATGCCATTTATTCCAAAGACGCTCGCTTCTTGCCATGATCCTTTGAATCACTCGTATACTTGTTGTTTTAGAGGTTATGACTATTAGGAAGAAATGCTCTGATGTTACTAGTTATTTTTCCTGTTCAATGAAAGCAGAAACTCCATCTCAGATTAATACTCGAAATGTGACAGTGATCGATAAGACGATGTCGGAGCTTTTATTTATTTATAACATTATACTTATCGACATTTTACCATGCTTTTATATCTTTTTCATTTTAAAATTTGTATATATTATATCTGGCATTTGTTGTTCTCTTTCTCTGAACAAATTGTAATTAAAATACTTTAGAAATACTAAATTAAAATAACGAAGAATGCGCTATACATACTCGCAAATTTATTGTTATTTTCCTTTATAATTGTTCAACTTCTAACAATTCTTTCATTACATGCGCTATTCAAAACAAATTAAAAAAATAGTTGATAAACAAAATTAAATGTTATACAAAAATGATAATAAACTGTGGCGTCAACAATCTTAAAAAGCCAACATAAATCAGAACAAATTTTTCTCCACTAATAAACGACCAGTTCTCTGCTAAGCCTCTAATATTCTGTCATCACCAAATCTTCGGAGAATCATCATTTGTATAGCCTCGTGTATACTGCCATACCTGTCCGACCACACACTGATGATTTTCGCCCGTCCGTATGTACATTGCTGCCACGCAGGCGCACAGATAACGTTGACTCGCCGTCGTCGTCGTCGTCCCGGCCATCGGTCGAAGTCTCGATTGACCAAAGAGGAGTAGGAGAGGAGAGGTACACAGGAGGGCAGTTATGGCGTCATGCGTTAAACTCCAAATCGCGTGCTGCCCATCAATTTCACGTGCAACGATTTTCCCTCTGCCACCTACAACTCTAGATTATATATATATATATTTGGCGAAATTTCTCATTGCAGCGCGCAGTTCTCGCGAAAATTGTTTCGCACGAGCCACGAAAGTATGCTATATGAAAACCGGCTTGTTCTATACACCGTGTGTATAATACTCAGCCGCAGCGCTCGCGCAGCGGAAAATCAATAGCGCGCGTGCGCTCGCTGGATGCCACACAGCCTCCCTCATTAAATCCAATACGGAAACATAGAGGCACACAATGCGGCTTCCTCCTCCTCCTCCCGCTCTCTTTTTCTCTCTTCCCCCGTTCCCCCTCTGTATATAAACGTTATCTCTCGCCGGGCGGGAGCATTATTGTTATTCTTCCGCGCTCGCTTCTTCTACTTCTTTCTCCTCTCTTTCTCTCTCTCTCTCTATTTCTCTCTCTCTCTCTTCCGGCGCAGCAACGGCAGCAACGCTCGAGGGGACTTATCTCTCCGCGCGCGCAATAAATCTAAATCTTTCGCCCCTCTTTTGCGCGGTTCTTTCCTTTCCCGCATCACATCCCTTTCGCACTGTGCTTGTGCTGTGCGCGGCGCCGTAGTATACATATAGGAGGGGAAAAAGCGTCTAACGTGTATGTGTGTGTATATAGGAGGAGCCCCGGGAGTGTATTGATCTCTCTCGCGCGTGTGCGCGCGGCCTACGTGTTGCTACTACTACTGCTGCTGCTGCTGCTGCTGCTGTGGTTGCTGGCGCGCGTCAATGGGACACGAGAGGAACCGGGTGTACATAAGTCCCCAAGCGCCTGTGTGTGTGTATGTGTGTTCATTGGTAACGAGTCAATGAATAGCCGCGTCGCAGCAAGGCTCCGTGAGCCGATTTCCGCGGTATTGTGCTCGCGCGCGGATTCGCCGCATAGCTGGGCGTGCGGACGCGGCAGAATGCGCGCCTCCTCTCACTCTCTCTCTCTCTCTCTCTCTCTCTCTCAGCGAGAGATCGCTAAACATTGATAGGCGGGGATTGATATTGTCGGCGCGCTTGCGTTCGAGCTTGTGCTTGCTTGAGAGTGAGAGAGGCGTCTCCGATCGATCTTCGAGGGCGACGAAGAGAGAGAGAGAGAGAGAGAGAGAAAGAGAATGGATGCAGGGGCGGAGAGAGAGTGGAGCTCGAGGGCGCCGCGTGTAATTGAATTACAATGGTTATGAGGAATGGAATTGCTGCCGGTGATGCTGCTGCTGCTGAGTGGGAGCTGCTAGTAGGCTTATTTGAAGAGGGATATCTCTCGGTCTATTTGAGGTGGCTTTGTAATCTTAAAGGTTCGGCAGTTTGCTGTCCCCCGGTTGGTCTTTCCTCGGACGCAGTTTTTCGATGAACTCTCGGATGTTCCGTGGGATAAAATAAAGATCGTAGTAGATGTTAGCGAATGAAATATTTGTTAGATGATATAGATAGTTTTTGATGCATAGGTATAGTTTCGTAATATAAATTATGAAGGTGTACTGGAACATTTTACAATTTATGGATATTATTTTCTGGAAGACGCATAATTAAATATATACTGATTGCTTTTGGTACGCAGTAATGAACCTGCTGACAAAGGTGATTCCCGAGAATATTATAAATGATCGTTACGCGGAATTATCATTTCGTCATGGCTTTCCAGAAAGTTCGTATACTACTTATTTAATAAAATACGTCAAAGTTCGTAAAAAGTAATTGGATAATAAGAATAAAGTTAATTAATGGGCTTATCATAAAGTTCAGTCACAACAGGGCGAAGGAAGTGATAAAACTTGGCTTTTAGATTCCTCTAAGTTACAACTAAAACTTCCTAAATGTTACGGAGATGAGTATGCCTACGGGTATACTTGAATTTTGCCTTTAAATTACGGGCCTATCAAAGCAATTTATTCGCAGATAGAAACGAATCGGCCTGAAATAGTCGTCGAGGTCGGTTGAACACAAGTTTCAAAACTCAATAATTTTAAATTACTTGTACTTTGAAATGTTGCTTCTTTATTTAATATACATATTTGCTTCACATACCTTGTTTATATATAACGTAATTAATTTCGAATTAGTCTTTTGCCATGCAATGTGTCGACCAAAAGCTTTCGTTACTATATCGGCGTAATGTGTTAATTAACTTTTAATCGTACACGATATTGCATTCCCAAATGTCACACAATTTGAATTTCGGTCGTCTCGAATGCAATCAACCGCGTGCGCCCTACGACTGGCTGGTAATATACTGAACCTGGTCCAATATGCCATGTAATGTAAATTAATCTTTTAATATGTTCATCCTCGACAATATCCAGCTACATATTATATGCATGGCCTACCAACTGTTATCGTCAGAAAGCCTTTCAAATTAGTCAACATTAATTGTGAATCATTGTTGCGTGATTTCGACGTTACAATGTGTTCGTAGAAAAATCTTTCTGCAATATTGCGCACCCTAATAAATTACGTAAAATTTCAAAATCTTTTGTGGTCTAAGAATGTACTTTTGTGATATTTCGAGAGCAGAGTAGCTCTTTCTTATGCCCATTTCATCAACTCCGAGTTATTTTTGGTGATGAGAACATTTCACGTAGTTTATTCAAAGCAAATACAATTATATGTCTTAAAAAGGTTTACTATTGTTGTTGCATTTATACATGCTTCAAATTCACTATAATATCATTTCGCCAACTACTTGTTAGTATACTTGAGCTTCTCATCTTAAAAGTAGATGCACATTTCACTTCAGTTGTTGCGCTTCTGGGAAAATATATAAAATGAAAATAAATACTCCTGACTATCGAATGTACATTCTGAAAAAAAATGCTGAAGTAGGTACTTTTTACCTTAACATTTAAATATGTAAGAGAATCCTTTTACTTTCCCAGCGTTTTCTTTGCTCTCAATCTGTTTTCCCATATCCATTCGAACGTTGTGTATCTTTCATTAAAATTGACCCACTTCATCTTTCCAATTTCAAAAAGTAGAAAACGATTTTAATTGTGATTGAAATTATATTGATCGAATTGAATAAGTGGTTTTCGTTTTCTAATATTCTTGATCCTTCAACTATATTATCCATTAGTTCTACAAATAATATAAAAGGCAACTGACGTATTAGGTGTCAAAAATTAGATTAAAAGTATATCAGTCTATTAGACGTCTTCTCGTCCTCTCATCTACGCTCACACAACGACATTACACGCGTTAGCAGGCTGCACAACAAATCCGAATGCTGCCTATATATTTATACGAGGAGGCGGCAGCGAAGATCAAAGCCGTGGCAAGCGACACACAGAGTGACTCCACCTCGCTTTGATTCATGCGCGGCTCGTGCAGCGTGGAACATAGGTATACCGACAGCGGCGGCAAAGAGAACGCCGGGGTGCAGAAGACGCGCGAAAGGAGAATACACGAGACGGGCCTTCGAATGGTTTTCCTCCTCTCTTTCTCTTTCTCTCTCTCTCTCTCCCTTCGCGCGAGATAAGCAAACGGGCGTGCTCCAGGCCGCCCATTCGCGCTCGCTTCAATATTGAAAATTCCATCCTTTGACAAAGATCTCGTTCTGTCTCCCTCCCTTTCGCGTACCTCAGCATCAACATTCATTCGGTAATGCACCCGTTTGCAGCCGAGCTCTCTCTCTCTCTAGCCTTCCTTTTGAAAGTCCCCCCTCTCGAGCGTACATCCACACACGTATACATATTCAGACGTGAATTCAACCCCTACAAGTCACGCGTACACGCTGACACACTGACACGCACAATGCGCAAACTTGTAGGGGCCAAGAGTGAGAAGGAGAGAGCGAGAGAGGGTGGGAGGGGAGAGAAAGGGCGTCTTACGACAGCAAATAGTGTTGACCTTTACCTCGCGGGGCTAGCGTTGCAGAAGAGGCGCGTGTCGCGTCGACGTAACGCCTCTTCCGCCTCACGCCCACCCGCCGACTTCTCTCTCTCTCTCGCTTCAGCTCTCTAAGAGGACCATAAGGAGGTCGAGACTTTATTCTCGTAACTCGCGCGCGCACACACACCTACGCGAGAGAAACCGCGAGATAGAAGGAGAGAAGACGCCGTCGTCGAGACTTTGAAAGGGACTACTTGCGCTCCAGTGTATTACGGGACGTAATACATACACACATACATACAATGGCTTCTCTCTTTTCCCGCAGCCGGGTATATAAAATGTAAAGCCCTGTATTTACGCGTTTGCTGCTCGTCTTACATTTTTTATTACCGACGTTATTGCATACACGTGAACCCGACAAATTCGGCCATATAGCAAACCTGAAATTGAAGGGACGCAGCGAGCGAGTTAACAACAAGGGGGCGGGTTTTCGTGTATTATCCACTTTCACGGGGGATTTGCTGCGTCACGTTTTCGAATTTCCGCAAGCCTCGTTACTATTGTTTGTTCGCTTGTAATTGCCTATTGCGCGCGGGAAATATGAGAAAAAAAATTGCTGTCGGCCTTATTTTCCGTGAAACGAATTTTCAAACAAAAGAGGCATCGAATGCCTCTGCAACATAAACAGACAGCATAAGATATAGAATACTTTTCGAAATGTTTATTCTGCGACTAACTTAAGGTAGTTCTCTAAGGACTCAATGCATGAGTAATCACGAAACAATAAATATTAAATTAACATTCTCTTAGTCAAATCATGTATGAAAAAACTATTTGATCTTATACGACTTTTTAAGTAAAAGGGTGATGTAAACATAGAGTAGAAAATAAATAATTTGTAATTGCACTAACTCATGATACACGTAGTAGCGCGAAATAGGATTTTTTATTTTCAATGATAAATATCTTTTTAAAAAGGTCGGCTTGACACATATTTTTTGTACTTATAAGAAAGAGCATGATAATTTGATCTTTGAGAACATACTTTTTATTTTTTAAAAACCCACCTTTAAAGTATCAAACTTTATCACTTTCTATAACAATTGATATGATTCTCATTAACTGCCATGTAAAAATGACTAATTTCAATAATTTTTTTCTCAAAACATAAGTCGGCAACCCATATATTAAAAAATAGAGAAAAAATCTTTAGAGTTTACAGAATATGCTAGAATTTTGTTGCTTTCGAAACCCACTTTTTGATATTTTAGAGAAATACTTTAATAACAGTATTCTATTTTTTCCTAATTTCCTTTGAGTTTCTTACTAGCCATCCTATAAGTAAGAAACTATTGTTAGATATTTTTTATTCTTTTTAAATTGATCAACTTGAATATATTTAAAAATATATACGTAACTTACAATACTTTTATTTTAATAATTTCAAAAGTAACAATAAATTATAAGAAGATTAAAGCAATTTTAATAGTATTTATCAACAACATTGTCATTGTATTTTGTTAATAAAATAAAATCGAGCATTTTGAAATATGTCAGGTAGTTTTAAAGTTAATGAAGTATTTCTAAATACTTATAAAACAGTATCTATTGAATAATTATAACTTTGTAAAAGTTTTAGCTATTTTTCTATTCATGATTTCAAATTGATTCTCAATAAAGTGGGATAAATATATTAAATAAATAATTAAAAAAAAAATTAAAAGAAAGTGTAGCATTTAGAAAATTGATTCAAATACTTAAAAAAATATATTTTGTATAAAATGGTCGATGATTCAATTTCTTTATTTATTAGAGTCAAAAAACAATTTAATCATCATAAAAATAAATTATTAATGTCATAACTATGATAATAAACTAGAAAACAACTTACGCAAATATATATAAAGTAAGTCAGTGGTGTGAATTATCGCATTTGAATCTGTTCTTTGCGGCATTGTACATATGTATAAGCTAATACGTTATAAGGTGACTTGAGGCTTCTGTTAATACGAATAAAAATAATTCAAAATGGGTCAAAGCATAGTTGATATAATACTAACAAAATCTGGATACTGGCTTTGCAGGAAACAAAATTGTGTAATGTGCACTTTGACCAAATGGAAAAGTTATATGTTACCTAATTATATAAATATAAAATTATATTTTAAAAGTAGAAATACATTATTTAATCAATAATATGTATCAACAATAATAAGTATAGAAAAAATAAATCTCTTGAAAATAAAAAAATCATTTTGATTAATAAAATTAAAATTGTTTAAGTTCAGAAAAGAAACTTGATTGAATTTTGTTAATCCAACAAATTGCTTATAATCATAATAGAAATTTCGCACCTTCTCTTACCTAAAATCACATCTTTCTTAGAGATTTTACAAAACTAAGAAACATATTTTTGTTTCTTTATACAGTTTCGTTACTAAGAATTTTTTGTTTTTTATTTTCAGATCATTTTATTCTTGATGTTTTATATATTTTATACAAGTTTATTTTGCCTTGGCTACGCATATTTGAATATAATATGCATTATATTTTAACCTATGAATATATTAATAATAGCGATAATCATTTTAACTTTAATTACTTGAATTTATTTAACAACAAAGACAACAACGACCACGAAATAATAATGTAAAAGAACTTGCTATTTTTTCAAGTTACTAGAGTATAAATAGTAAAGCTAATTACAAAATAATTGCTTGAGGCGGGGGACCACGAGAAGATCTTTTATAATTAAAGAAAGATTCACAATTAAATCTTCTATTCTATTATACAGAACTGCAAAATAATTATATATTATCTAAGTATAACTAGGAGTTAATCCATACTTTGTGATACGAAAATAACCAAAGAAAGTTTATTTATCAATTATAAGATTGTATTGCTATTAAAACTTTCAGCAATGGCCAAATGCATTCTCATGGTGTTAAAAATAAATTAAAAAACGATAAAGCGTAGTTTAAATTTACCTTCGAAACTCGCAGCGCTGGCTAGCCCGCTGTATCTCTTTTCCTCTATACTCATCGTTTTGATCTTTTTGTCATATTTTTACATGTTTACTCAAATTTGACATTTTAGGTACAATTTTTATTTGGATTTTTTTTGGCATCTCGTATAATTCTTGTACTTAAAACAAAAATAGGTTTTTAGCATGTTTTTGCTAACTACGACTGAACTCGATATTTTTGGAAGTAGTGTTTATTTTCGCTTTTAAAGAGTATGTTTCATCTTATATAAAAAATGTAGTTGTATACTTGAAAAAGTCGATGTTAACCCTTCTTTTATTGAGCTTGTTATTTTTTGAATGCAATGTACCTTACTTATATTTAATGAATTTAATACATCGTTTTGGAATTGTTAAAAAATTATTACCATTTACAAAATAAAATTCACCTTTTCTTTTATTTACTTAAGTGATCAATTTTCAAATGAATTTAAGAGTGTATAACATTTGTAAACACGATTAGGACTGGGACTTTAAAAGACTTAAAAGGGGTGACAGTGAGGGCGCGGCTGAAGTATACCGTAAAAGTTGACTGAAGTAGTACACTCGTTCGGAGGGCGAGAAATCTTTAATTAAAAAAGAGATGTCCTTGTCGTAAGCAGTAAGGAGGTAATTGAGTGAGAAAGACGGTACGGGGATGAGTCTGGGAAAATGGTCATTAAATCTTTGCTCAGGCGCGCAAAGACAGGATTAAAAAACAGAGAAGGCTCTTGCAGCCTTTTCCTGACTCGGTGACTGATAAATCTGAAAACTTTTTCAGCGTAATCGCATAAAATACGAAATGAGCTTCCAATTGGTGCCATTTTTCATTTCCCGTTAATACACAAGAAATAGTCGGAATTTCAAGGCTCAAATGTTTTTGCTACGCCTTAATGATCTCGGATATGATCTACTTTTGGTGACTATCTTTTATATGAGCATCATAGCTTATCTTTTAATAATATAGCATCTGCGCATCCTTGAATTTTGCGACTTGAATTTTCTCTCTGCACCTGATAAAAAGTGCTTAGCGTCCGAAAAGAGTAAAAAGATCTTTGTTACTCATATATGGCATTATTAAAAATTTTTAGGGGAAAAACTATTCTAGGAAAGTATTAGTATATATTTTAAATTGTAAATTGAATACTCTTGACATCTGTCTTTAAAGTTGTCTGAAGCTTTCAATATAAATAGTGGCTTTATTTCTACCCAGAATTGAGAATAAAGTATATTAAAAAGGTTAGGGGAGTACACCAATAGACAGCATTGGTCATCAGTTTCATTTTCGCAAAAATATTTTATTAAATGTTGTAAGAATCTGTACTTTCTAAAACGAAATCAATTTAAAATAAATTGTATTCTTTACTTCAAAAAATTTTTCGGTTCCGCATTTGGCGTAAGTCAATTTTTCATTTGTCATACCTTTTTATGAAAAAGTACAGTAGCGAAATGTGCGCGTGTGTGTACGTACGTATAATGTAAATATATATAAGAGGGATTGAACTTATCGATAAAAGCATAAAAAGTTTTCATGTATCGAAGTTTTATTTCTAAATATAGAAGAAGTAGTATATTAAAAAATGTCTACATTTTTCAAAAAGTAACTGCTACTCAATCTATCGTATTTATCCATTCAACCATGAATAATCAATTCTTTTGTACTCGCAATAGGAGTCTCATAAAATATAAATCAAGAGATTTGCATATAACATCTCTTGGCAAATAAAAATGTTAATAACTGTGTCAATGAAGACGATGAAAAAAAAACTTCAATAAAATTTTTTTTCTCAACAGTTTGTCCAAAAATCAATGTTTGCTTTAGAATATATATTTAAAGCGCATACGAAATTTGCGTTTCAAACACGTCCCATGAATTTATAAAATATCTATCCACGTACTTCACGAGTATATCCATAGCTGTATTGTATGCACACATAAATTGAGAACGTGTTGTATGTTTGATGTGGTATAAAATTTTGTGTATAAATTTAAAAGAAATAGTGTTGTTTATGTGTTGTGATAAAAAAAATTTGAATTTGTAATAAATTAGTAAAATATTGATTTAAAATACTAGAAAATTATCTACGAGTTCAATAAATTTGTTTTAACTGCAATCCTAAAAAGTATTTGTATTCTATAGAATCTATTAGTTCAACTATATATAAAATTCATCTCAGTTCATAAATTCCAAGGGATCACGAATGCCGAATCTCGATCTATGGACTACCTAATTACAACCCAAACTTTTGTGCAGAAATAATACACGGATTGCTTACAAGTCTTAAAGAAGTTAAGAAAGTTTTACCCCACTCACGAATCAGTATTAAGTGACTCGAAAGGCGATTTGAAAAGATGGCGTAGACTACTAGGATACCACGATCAATATTTCATTTGTTTTTAATTTTAAAAGTTCTTTTATAAAAATACAGTTCTTTACCATGTTCTTGCATTATTATTATTTAATTTTAATTTAAAAATGTGTGAAAATGCATGCATGAAAAACACAATAAATTTTTATGACTTGAACTTCCAATCTTGTTGTTTTTGAATGATTTCAGTACGCAGTATATTGCCCTTTCTCTATGAAAATCATTTCTAGAATTTTTATTTTTAAATGACTGTATTAAATTATGTAAGATTATTTTCATGTATCTTATAATTTTCCTATTATTTCTTTTCAAACTCATGCACATGTGCTTTTTAATAAAGAAATAATAAGAAATAAAACTTTTATCTTTCGTATATTTTACACTGCTATTTTGTCAAATCTAACAGCTCGTATATTTAATAACTAAACTAGAGAGAGTATAAGCGCAATTGGGCGGGCTAAGTAATCCCCGTTATTGATGCATGGGTATTTTAGCAGCGAATAAATTGAACCCCTGGTGCAAAGACCAGATGAATTCAAATAGCGTGTTCTATGATGGAAATTCCCTGGCAAGAAGACATTTTACGCGTGTCAACACGCTTTTAAACAATGTCTTGTCCTAATGAAATAACACATTGTGCAAAAATAAAAACTTTTGAATTATTTTTAATTATTATTAATTGTCCTCCAAACACTTACATTGTAATAAAATATTTATCTTAAAATATTAAGAGTCAGTATGTGGGCATATAAAGTCGAATCATTTGAAACACTTATTCGAAGGTATGTGAATGTACAAAGTCGTAACCCATTTTAATCTAAAGAATTTATAAGTAAATTTTTCATCATTTTACGTGTGGTAAATGAGGTCAAACTCTTGTATTTTCTAATTATTCATATATATTTTATAAGTTCTTCTTTTAACATATTTATTAAATTTTTCTGCACAGCGTAATTCACTTATTTTATAAAATTTGCTTATAATCATTATTAACCACTCAATGAATAAATCCTTTATGATGCTCGTCCCCAATATAGAGTTTATAATAGCAATTATTATTAATCACGTTCGAGTATCCGCCGCTCTGACCGTGATCAAACATTAAAACGAGGACGCGAGCGAGCGCAAAAGCACCGATAAGAGTTTGGTCGAAACACTGAAATGGTTTTCGCCTGTAGCGCGTGCGGAAATTCCGCGAAATCGATGCGTATATATGCGAGAAAATTTTTCGGGCACGCACTGCACGTGCGGGCAAAGGCTGCCAATGGAGCAGTACGCAATATCCTGATCTGTGTCAGCAGGATGTTCTATCTCTCTGTTTCTCTCTCTCTCTCTCTGTGTCTGTGTGCATGTGTATATGTATATACAATCCACTGATCGAGAACGTATTTTCTCTCTGTTGCAGACGTTCAGACATGGCTTTCCGCATCAGCCGAGCGCCATGGCATTCGACCCGGTACAAAGGTTACTGGCTATCGGCACTAAATCAGGATCGCTGCGGATGTATCCTTTGTCATTGAGCGCGTTTGCGCTGCGTGGAGGCTCGCGCCACCCACACCCGCACCTGCATGCCATTACACACAGATATACACACACGCACACATATACTCACACGTATGTGTGCAACATCTATATATACACGTACACTCTTGACCTCACCACGGGATAAGAGAGGATGATGCGCGAATGCAGAGAATCCCGAGCTAACGCAAGCAAGGTTGTGTGATGTAGCTGTGTGTATGTGTATGTGAGAGGAGGGCGGTGGGATGTAAAATAGAGAATGAGAGGAGGGAAGGAGATAAAAGGGTATTTGAATGTGAGAAATGAGAATCGGGAAATTATTATATGCGTGAACGTGGTTGTCCGTGTGTGTGTGTGTGTGTGTGTGTCTGTGTGACTGTTTGTACGGAGATTGTAGACGTTGATTATTTTTTTTATTTGTTTCGCGTGGCTTTGCGTGGGTGCTCATTTTATTTCAGAACAAAAGATCCGGAAGCTAGTTATCCGCAGCACGGCTGTCCCTATTCCACGTGAGTACAGTAATTATTCTAAGCTTATCATATTATAAATACAATAAGTGCTGTGTTGAAAACAAAACTGTTGGATAAAATGATTTTGAAAAACTCGTTTGTGGATGTTTACTTTTTGGATGATTCTCGAAAAGATTGTATTTCTTACAATTGTAATTTTAAATGAACGTTAAACTATGGTTGTACTTTAAGTTTAAAAAGTGTGGAAATATGGAAAAAGGATTATTTTTATCCATTTTGGAAAACTTCATTCAAATTATTTAAAAAACTATATAAACTAACAACTCACTAAAGTGAAATAGTAAACTTACGCTGATAGAAAAATGTAGGAAAAATTCCCATGTTTTCTAGTAATTTGGCAATATCAACGCAAAGTACAAATTTTTCCCTTAGAAAAATAGTAATTTTTACAGTTTTTCTCGTAATTTTTACTATGTTACCAGTAATTTTTATTATGTTTCCATGTAAAAGTTTGTACTTTTCGTTGATATTGCTAAAGTACCAGAAAACATGTAAATTTTTCCCTACATTTTTCTATCAGTGTATAAAATGTTGAGTAGGAGAAGTGGTACTAACTTCTGGTTATAAACTGGCTATTTTTCAACTGTCACTGCCTCGCTTATGTATGGCTAGTTTTTTCTATTTCTACTAGGCATATATATATATATATATATATATATATATATAGTTGACGTCTTACCAGTCTCATTTTGTTGTTTTGACATATTTTAGAATTTTTTATTTTCATATATTGTTTTCATATTTAATATTATTAATAAATATGGTTTCTTTACGAATGAAAATATTGTTGATACGTAGATGTTTTTGGGTACTAGCTTTCTGTTTTTACTGTCAACTAAATATTAGTGGTTTTTTATTTTTATACTGATTCGTAACTTCTAATTGCCACTTCGTAATTTGTATTGCAACAAAAAGTTAGATCAACGTCATAAAAGAGCAACCTATTCATTTTACTTTTTACGAAGCACGCAATATTTTTTTTTGTTTTAATTAAGTCAGACTTGGATTAGTCGAACTGGTAACATATACGTATATTTATTTTATTGCTTTGAGTCGAGAGTATCGGAGGAAAATATCGATTTTAAATGGCCTTTTTCAATGGATTTTTGAATACCTCGTAAATATAAAAATCGACATAAAGATAAAAGGGCAAATATTGAAAATTATTCATATTCATGGTCACACTCAGGTTGAAATGCAAAAGAGATCTTTTAAAGTGCAATTCGATGATTGGTGCTCTTTAAATTCTGCGGTAGAATCGAAAAAAAAAACGTTTCAGGCAAGCCATTTGAAGCTTCAATTGCGATGGATGTAGGAATGATTAAAGTGAATTCAGTTAGTACGCAACTTGTCTGACTAACAGGAGCATTATTAAATGATGAAAATCAATTTCGCTGCGTTGATTCGATTGAAAAATAATTGCGATTGATATTCTTATGTAATCATATAATGGAAAATACGTTATGTCTTTGTTAGTTAATTTAATATGTTTTATAATATGTACACATCGTTCGTTTTATTTTTATAATATCAGCTATACTTTTACAGGCTACATTAATGCGCTCAAAGTAATTAAAATATGAAAAAGCTGTCATGAGAGATATCGATAGAACGCGAGTTCGACTAGAAAGACGAGTCTGCGTGAAAAGTACTACACAAAGAAAAATACAAAATTAAAATGACATGCAATTAGTTAAATTAACCAATCTTTTGCACAGTCAACTTATTTTATGATATATTCGTATCAATATTCTCACTAATTATCATACAATTGTAAAATTATATAACATAAATAAGTCAAAACAAATATTTTCTATAGTTAACTATTTTAAAAAAATATAAAAAATCGGAATTTTCATTACGTTTAAATGAATATAAGACCTTTTCATAATTTTATAAAAGTACGTGTGTTTATATCATAGCATGTTTGCCATCTGCGATGATGTCACATCACTTCCAGTTTAGATTCATGACTCAACCGCATTGTAATTTCAAAGCACAGTGCCACCGCATCGCCGCAGCCTCTCTCTCTCTCTCTCTCTCTCTCTCTCTCTTTCTTGCCTCCTTCTAGAAAGAAGCATAATCCCCGCTCGATCGTATTACCCGCGAAAGAAAAACGGTCGACTCGATTCCCGCAGACGCGCGCAAAATTCGCTCCTTTCGAAAGACGTCCTCCCTCTCATTGTAATCGCTCTCTAGGAATCTAATTCACGTCGCAGACGGCGAATTATTACAGTCGTGTAACTCTCACGTGTAATTTTCAGCAGCACGGCGGAAATTTCCCGTTCTCTCTCTCTCTCTCTCTCCCTTTTTCCGGAAATGGAAAACGAGAGGTAGAAACGAGAAACGGAGAGCCGCGAAAAAGACGTACGAATGGGGAGAAGAGAAGAGATAAAAAGAGATGAGGAGAGGGAGTGAGGCTGCGGAGGTTAAGTGGCGCAGGCCGCGGGAATCTAATAAGGTCGCTTTCCTCCGGCGCGCGGGATTTAATTGATTCGATTGACCGCGGCGCTGCGGCAGCTATGATGGATTTCAGCGCGCGGCTTGTGCACGCCTCGTCTCCGCGTTCGCTACACACACACACACACACACATATACATGTATCCGTGAGGCGGGTGGCGCAGTGTTCGACCGAACGATAAAAACGTGCGCGCGGCTATTAAATTTTTCAGTCCATAAATCGCTGATAATAAACCTATATGTAGGCGTGCATTGTATCGGGCGAAAAATAATCTCATGACGGCTGCTGCTGGTTGCTTTTCGAGTTTGCAGGCGAGACCCGTGCGCGCTCGAATGCGAGACCGATAATGAAACGAGATATGCATCGCTTGAGGCATACGCCGCTTTCGCATCAATTGAGCGTTCATTTTTTTTTTTTTTGAGCAAGGTGTATATACGAGCATAATGGGTGACATATGTTGCGCGACTATTGAGTCGGAAGTGTGTACGCGGGCACATCGTGCTGACT
Source organism: Torymus tubicola (assembly GCA_035583055.1). Taxonomy (NCBI): domain Eukaryota; kingdom Metazoa; phylum Arthropoda; class Insecta; order Hymenoptera; family Torymidae; genus Torymus; species Torymus tubicola. The sequence goes on from JAWWEQ010000010.1 coordinate 37,332,600, forward strand.
GAGGCTTGACGCGTTTTTTTCTGACGGGAAATAGTGCAATAAAACGGAGCGGAAACTTGGATACCGCCCTGTTGATCGTCGGTTTTATGGCATATTTCCGATTCCGAGATGGCGGGACCGCTTATGTCCCGTTTGAGCTTTATCGAGCAAGTGATAAAACTTCGGCGAGAAATAAGTATAAACTAATATTGCTAAGATTATTGCGCTCGCAATAAACTGCTGAAGCTATATTAATCCATAACATTGTATCTACTGATGTTGAGTTATTGCGATGTTCAATTTTTGAAGTAAAACAAAGTTAAATTTATGTTTACTTATTTTTTGGAAAATTTTATTTCCATTTCAATTATAGCTGGCGTTTTTTCAATTTGCATATATGTAAAACTTGCAACGTTTTCTCATGTGTAGTACAATTGAAATGCAAAAGCTACATAATAATATACAAACTGTCTATACGTTACTTCGATAGAACATTGACGTACACATTTTGACATCTAACAATGCTGTTATTACGAAGAAGTGTTGATTCATCAGTCAAGGTTGCCTTGTGCATTTTCCTAAAACTATTATATAATATTAAACGCAGCCTTCGACGTCGAGGTAACGTAAAGCACGATAAAAATGAAAAAAATCCCTAAAATATACTAATACTTATGAAGAAGCTAAAAAAATCTATCAGCTCTTATTAATAAAATACTTGATATTATCAATAACCGCAAGCGGCGATTCTATACCTCCTTTTCACGCACATATGCAGTAAAAAATCGCTTGATCGGGTATTATTTTTCGCCCGCCGTGGCAAATCTCTATCGATGAAAAATCGATGAGCCCACGCTGCCGCACACGCGGCCAATGATGAGATTTTTAATCACGCGGGATCCGTGCGCTTGCGCGCTTGCAATTTCCGATTCGGAAGGCTAATGGATCGACTCGTGGCTATCTATGTATGCATACGTACACGTATAGAAACGTGTCGGACGGCGAGGGCTTTAAAGAGCGTCGAGCGGATTTTTTTGCGCGCGTGCCGGATAAATCCGCGATTGTCGTCGTCGTCGTCGCCCTCGTATAATATACAAGTCCAGCGCATTCGGCCGCGAAAGTTAATTGAAATGCTTTTCAGTAAAGGACGAAATCAAAGGGAGGCGAGGGATGGGGAAAGAGGAGGAGGAAAAAGTTCGCTTTTAGTTTTTTTTCCGGCGTACTTTTTTACGACGCGGTTTCAAATACACCGCGATTCCGAGTTTTTTACGGCCCTGCGCAGTCGTTGAGCGCTTTCGGGTTACGTCGAATGTTTTAATTACCTCTGCAAAAGAGACGTGGTCCAGGATTGATTCCTTTCTATTTTTGCTCGCTCTTTTCCTTTGCCCTCTCGTTTTACGATTATACAGAGCGCTTTTGACGCGACAGTTCGGGAAGCCTCTATTATTTAAAAATGTTCTTTAAAAATTTAGCTTAATTGATTGCCACTGTTTCCAGAATCAGCGACGTAATTATATTATTGCTCGGTATTCTCATTTGCCGTGGGAAGTAAAACCTGTCGACTCTTGAGGAGGCTACGGCAGAATATTTCATTATTCAAGTCTACTATAATTAATACAGTTATGATAAATCGTCAGTAGAAAATAACTTCATTTTGAAATTTACTCACGTTTATACGTTTTAATATTTATCCTTTTATTTCACAATGTTAAGGATTATGGCGATTCAAGAATTTTACAATAAAATTAGATCACTCGATTACTGCTAAAATTGACTTTACTAGGTTATAGCTATATGCTATAAAAATTTTATTCCAATATTATATCTTTTTAAAAAGATTTTAACTAGATCAGATAAAAATTGACTTGTTTTCCTCTAAACTAAACCTTTAAGAGCATGCAAAGGCTGAATCTAATTGGAACCTTTGTTACTATAAAGAGTAATTTTATTCTAGTAGTTAATGATAGACAAATAATGATGAATGAATAAGGTAATCAAACTTGAACAACTTATTATGAAATTCTTTCAAAATATTTAATTAACATAGGAATTCTTCGAGTATTTACACTGCAATGACATGAATCCTGAATGCAATAAGCTCTATTACATCCAAATTGAATCATCCATTACTCTTGCTTCTCTAACAAGTACGGAAAAGCAGGCATGTGAGATAATTAATTCCAAACTTTAATCAACTTAGTTAAAATATTCAGAAGATTAACTACACGAATAGGTGAATTCCGAATGCATAGCGAAAGTTTCAGAACCGTTATAAAATATAAAAGTCTTCAAAATTAATAATGCTCTTTTTATGAAAACTGTGCAATTTAAGGCTGCAGAATAATTCATTGAAATCCTTCTAAGACAAATCTTTGTTTAATAATAAGATATTTATTTTTATAGAATGCTGACAACACAATATTAATTTTTTCATTTTTCAAAATACAAAACGTATGAATTAAACAGAATTGATTCGGCAAATGCAAAAAAAAAATGGAAAAAATGTACATAGTTTATGTAGCATCTACTGATCAAACATATATATGTTTTAGATACTAATGTCATATTTCGTGCACCTATAACATTTTCAAATCATCTTTCAAATGATTTCTTAAAAGTCTTTAGAAAATTACATATGCTATCCTACAACGTGTCGATGAAAACGTGAAAAATAGAAAAAATTCTTTACTTAAATATTTTTTTATTCATGTATTGGTAAATTTTTTTTTCAATGTGAAAATCTTTATTGGTTTATACTTTGGTTTCAAGGAATTCTCAATAAATATTTCATGTGGGTATTCGTGGCACTCTCTTTTAATAATTGGGATATTCTGATATTAACTCCTAAAGGACGCAGTATCTTCGTGAGATAAGGGTACTCACTAAATTATAGGTTATTCTTTTATATTTCTACATAAAAATATAACTAAGTACATTTGAAAGTTTTTTTTAATTAAACATAATTTTCATTGTGTATTGTTTTTATAGAATGTCTTCTTCTTTAAAAAAGATAATATTTGGGTAATCATTGTAACATAAATACTTGAATTAAAAACAAAAAATTATTTTTGTTTATAAAATGTGTATTGCAGCTACTTTATAAATTGTAGCATGACATATACGTGAGAATATAACGTTTTCGAGAATTCAAGTAAACATCCATGTATCACAAATGAAAAACTGCCACGACGTCATTATTTAATAGTACAGGGCAATCTCTAATGTTCAGTGTAAATTGGTCAACTGGAATATCTGGTGACTGCTGCCTCGTTGTTGAGTTATTAACTCGCATGGCACTCTATACAAAAGCCATTTTCTGAGAATCCTCGGGTGGCGTTAATTAGAGCGGACTGCAAGTAATGGGATACATTATTTGTGTCGAAAATCACCTTTCACGTAATCACTAAAATATACAATTTACCTGCTTGATGTTGTACCATTAACATTATCAGTCACTCTTGTAATTTTATGTTAACATATCACTAACACGGCGCTTTTCATTTTCTGTAGTACACATATATAGTCTTTTATGTGTCACGAGGAATTTAATTTATCTTTAACATTCATATACCTTATATTATTAAGAAAAACCTTGCAATAATAATGATAATGAAAGTATCAGTTGATGCAAAACTTTAATAAAATCTATTTAAGAAAATTATACAAAATTTTTATTATTATCTTTTTGTGTGGCATATTTCGTTTTCATTCTTACTATTTCTGTTTAGTAACTGGGGCAAAATTTTTTTTTATTTTTGATGTCTTTGCCCTAATTGATAGTAGAGATTTCATAAATCCATTTAGAAAATTAAACTAAACCGCTGCAAGCATTTTTTTTATCCGTACATCTACTCTCATTTATATCTCTACGGCTTATTACTAAAAGGTTTATTCGAATCATCCTATGGATCAAAGAAACTAAAGGTTAGAGTGAAACATCATTAGGTAACATTAGTAACGTAGAGTGTGTTTCGGATATTCGTGTCGCATTGCGCATCAGCTTCATTTAGCACTGATTAACATTGGGAAATTTTCCTTTTTTTATAATCCACATTAAAACGTCTGCTGTTCTTTACTGTTTATTAATTTTACAAATTAACGTAAATTGAGCAATTTTCAGCAAGGAATACGGAATCCAGAAAGCAGGTAATGTAATACAATAGATGTGTGAATGATGAGTATGCTATTTTATTCCTTTCGAACTTGTAAAATAATGACACGATAACACATGCAGTTTATCAATACACTATAAAACACACCATCCAGCAAGATAACACTGATCTTGTCGAACGCTCCCCAAGATTTTCCTTAACACAGCACTTTGCTACGGACAGTCTGGGCCGGCCGGGCGTCGACGTGCACGTGAAGCACGAGGGCGGCTGCGCGGTGACGCAGCTGCAGTTCCTCGTGAACGAGGGCGCCCTTGTGTCCTCCACCGCGGACGACACCCTCCACCTATGGAACTTTCGCCAGAAAATACCGCAAGTAGTTCAGAGCCTCAAGTTTCAGCGGGAGAGGTGAGTACTAATATAGTAGTAGTCTACATCTGCGCGTGTGTCCTCGTCTTTGTTCCTCTGTCTTCCCTCTATACCCTCGTTTGCGACACGCTTAGCTCCTCAAGGAAATTTTCGCGGCGTCAAACGAAGCTTCAAATTCCCGGGGAAAAGGTAGGTGGTAGGGGCGAGCGTCGTTTTCGTTGCTCCTCGCCTCGCCGCTAGCGCCGCGCGTTAATTGAAAGTCGTTCTCTCTTGCCTCGCTGCGCCGCAGCGTTTCGAGGTTGTATAGAACGGGGGAGGGAGGGGGAGGAGAAACTATATACTAGTAGTAGCAACCGGTCTCTTTGAGCCCGTACTGCTGCCGACGAGGTTCCCTCAATTTCGCGGCTGTTTGTTTTCCTCTTGTTCCTCCTTGTCCTCTTCTCGCCACTTTTTTTCTCCCGTTACTCCTCGTTGCCCTTCACGTTGCGACAAAGTCTCGGGTAAGTCGAGCGAGTTAATTCGCCTATATACGTTACACGTACACGCGACTGCGAAGTTGGGGAAAAACCGTTACACCGTGTGGAGAAACGACGCGTGATGTTGTGGGAGTGCGCTTCAATTTCACCTGCATTATTGATGCGCGCGTGCGTGTTTCTCTCTTTTTTTCGCTCTCCTGCTATCCCGAGAGCAGCTATTTCTTGGAAGAGTTAAGAGAACGGGAGACGTAACGTCGTAAAAATCGTAATGAGATTAAGGCGCGCACACGAGCTGCCCTGGCCTCGCGATAGCATTTTAATGCGCGCCTGTAACTTCTCGTGAATTTAACATGTTTGAAGGGCCGAAAAGGAACTTCGTTAAAAGTTTAATAATGCCGCGCCGGCAGATACGCTTAATATGATAGCGAGTTCTCGAAAATAAAAGGTTAACTGCGCGCAATTTCCATATTAATTTTGCAAGAGGGTACATTACTAGAGAATGATAACGCTGTGTTTGCCAGTCTTTGTTGTTAAATGTGGAAGTAAGCTCGGCGCGATAATATTAATTTTGTTGAATGCGTGAAAATGCGGCGATATTTGATGGCATTCTGGTTTTTTTTTTATAAAATTAGAATAAAATAAAGAGAAAATATTGATAATTGTAATAGTAAGAATTATCTTATACTGTAACGCTGCCAAGGTTCTAATTGTGTAATAAACTCTTGTAAGCTAAGTATAGTCTAAAGATATATGAGCAAATTTCGTATGCTTAGTGCGGTCGAAAATCGATTTTACATTTCGAATGTATAGAACTGTCTAAAACTTTCGAACGCTTTAGACATGTTCTAGTGCAACTAGAATTGTAAATGAATGTTTATCCCCTGAAAACGAGAATAGAATAAAGTACTTGAAAGTATCAGAATAGAAGATGATTGAGGGATTGAAAGAACATTTTTGAGAACAATTGCACTTGACGACGTGCTAACGAAATCGTTAACTTGAAAAAAAAACTGAACGATGTACTGCAAAAATCTAAACGGCATTACGTAACCGATAAATCCAAACCTCTCTGGGCAAAATGTAGCATTCAACCACGCATATAACAAACTTCAATTAATATTCCGGCACAATAGTGCTGCTGCGTGCTCGCCGTTATAGGTTCACTTTCGCGGACGCTTTTCAGCCCGCGCTCGTACACTATATATATATATATATATATATATATATATGTACATGTATATATAGACGCCCACGTATTCGAGCTAATCAAGTTTCCGATCCAGCAATTCGTTAAAGGCGCCGCAATGCATACAACGCGGACCTGCGCGCCAGCACATCATATATATACGTATATACACGCATACGCGAGCTCACACACATAACCACATGTACTCGCTTTGCGGTGGCGAAAATTCAAAAAGGAAATATCGGAAAAATCAACAACGCGCATCCGAGCGGACATTCGTGGCTAAAAACGACGATAGCGCCACTCTTTGCCATTGTGGACAAAGGCACGCGCGGCGTTTCTCGGTCGTTTTTATTTGGGATCCGCATAATGTATGTATATATGTATGACGAGCATGTGTATATATATATATATACTATACACACACGTGCGTATACACCCGCATTTATAGAACGAGCGAGCGAAATTCGATATTAGAGAGCCGCGAGTACATATTGACCGGGCGCCTAGGTTATATATATTGTATAATGGCTTTTTAAGACTCGCGTCAAATGACGCGCGCGTATAGCCTTCTCTCTCTCTCTCCTGCACGCGCGGTTCATTTTTAATGCGCCGGAGTACGTACCTGCTGCATCAGCGTGATGCGGAAAGTTCGAGCGAGGGAGAGAGAGAGAGAGAGAGACGCGTGCAGCAAAGTTCCTTTCGAGCCTGGCGTTCGCGCACTTTTTATGCATGAGTTTGCACAAGGTATATATACTCGTGCGCGCACGCTGCTAAAACCCGCAAGTTAGCGGTGGCATTGTTTAGCGCGAGCGATCGGAAGTATCAGCGGACTTTACCTTGTGGATATTACGAGCGACACAACGACGACGACGACGACGACGACGACGACGATGATGACGAGCGTCTGGAGGGGGTGGGGGAGAGGCAGAAGCTGACGCGTCGGCTAATAAAGATATCTTGCTGCGCGGCCGCGGTATTTCTATTACAGATTAAGATGGGGCCACGATAGAGCCGCGGGGGTAGTTCGTACATTGTTGCGAGCTGAAATTCCGAGCCAATCTGATAACTGCCGCGCGCGTGAGCGTTCGAGGGAGAACTGAAATGAGAACATTGAAAACGATAATGGGCCTGGAAGGCGGAGATTCTAAATCTGAAGACGTACTGGTGAATTGCGTGAGTACTGTTACCAACTTACTACGTGATAACTTGCTGGTTTTTTACGTTTTTCTTTTTTTTACATTTTAAATCAATTGTCGGATGTTTTAAAACTCTTTTTACACTAGATATTATTTAACAATTTTTTTCTCAACTTGAGGAAAAATTTAATCGTGGTAAATATAGATTTAAAGTTTGGACGCGCTTATACTAAGTAGTCACGTTTTTTTCGGACGTGTTCTGAATATCATGCACGTCCTCAAAACTGGAGAGAACCATAACTTTTCAAAGGGAGAATAATGGGACTTTTAGAAATTTATTTTTTTAAAAGCATTTTTATTTAATCTAATTTCACGTTTCACGCCTGACAAGATTAAATAATTGTATCTAAAATGTCATCAGTTACAATTATCACGAAATAACTCATTCAGTATAGAATAAATCAGATAAGGCACTTTTTTTAACTAAAATTATTATTAGCCATTTTTTAAATACTATTATTATCTGTTAAATGTATCAAGTTGATATTTTTCAAATTATATCGGTACACTTGCTCTAGATAACATAGTGCTAGTTAATTGAATTTACTGCACGCGACAGAAATCTTCTGTCTCGCGAAGTTTCCTTTCAGATTATGTGTGTGTATGTGAGTGTGTAACTTCATTGTTTGTTTCTCAGCATTAGCTCAGCGTAGCTCAAGAGATTATGCTCAAATTAGCTCAACTTTAGAAAATTAACTTTTCTTGTTGGTTTGTTATAAAATAATTTTGTAGAAACCAATAAAAATGTTCTTTAGAGTTCGCTACGTTTCAATTAATTTTTCTTGTTCAACTTTTGTGCTTTTTAGAGTTTTAATTAATTGATTTTTTTTGCCAAGTGAAAAATTTATTTTATAAATAATATTCGAAAATTACTTTCTTTCAAGAATTTTATTTTTCTATGTTGCCAATCATTTATGCAGCGGGATTTCTAGATGCACTACTTTACTTAGATTCTGTAGTTAAAATTAGTTTTTAAAACTAAAAAATAAAAGAAAATTTGAGAATTTTAATAATTTAAATAAAATTATCTATGTTGAAAAAATTATCTTGAAAATTAGATTTCTTCTGACATCGGTTGAGTAGTTTGGGTTGTCAACCAAGTCTCCAGGAACGTTTATAAGATTTGGGAGACGAGAGGCATGACAATTAGAATCCTCTCGTCAGGGTTCACACTCAGTTCAATGCGTATTTTTTTGTGTTACTTATTGCATTTGTTTATTGTCGTATGTAACAGTCAAAAGTTAAATTTAATTTCATTTAATTCATATTTTCCAATCGTTGATTCGTCAGATTAAACAAACCGGCTTTTAAAAATACTTGTAAACATTTCATCCCGTCATTCGAAACGTTATGCTCTTTTGAAGTCCCGTATCCAATTTTTAGTAAATTTGATATCACCGAATCCAACGGCTTCCAAAAATTGTAACACACGTTTTTCAATATATAATCCATAAAGCCAATCGCGCGTCCCCCCCCCCTTCCCCGCCCCCGGGCTCTGTCAAAAGTCAAACACGAGAGCTCCGAGTGGCCCCACTTTGCACAGGAAAAATAATACCTCACTCTCTCTGTCGGAAGTTCCGCGTATATACGAGCTCGCGCGTGTACATGTGTATGTATGCGAGGGAGTCCGACCACTTTCCCATACACAAGGGTGACAGAGACCCTCACAGCCGCTGCAAAGTGGCCACTCTCTCTCTATCGCCTATCGATCAACGCGGGCATCCCTCACCTCCCACTACCCTGCAGGCAAAACTCGCGCCCTGCCAATCCATAAATTCGGCACCGCGCGTGCGCGCGCATTAAAATTGATTAAAAGGGAGAGAGAGAGAGAAAAAAGCAAATACCGCGGTAGCGGCTACCGCGTGGGCTATACGACCGGCAAATAAATCAGGCGAATCATACAGGCGGTATATGCGACGCGATATCGCGCACGGATGGAGGCGAGAGGTGTCACTTGCACCCTTTCTGGCTTTCAGCCATCGCTACGTACGTATCTCTCTCTCTCTCTCTCTGGCCGACTCGGCAAGCGCGCGCGCTGCACTACTGCCGGGCTTTATAGGGTCAAGGTCACTGGGTCACGGGAATATAAGTTGGCGCGCGCATTTTTCGCTGGCGTAAGGGTAAAGCGAGGAGGGAGAGCGCGAGGGCTCAGGGTGAAAAAGCGCGCGCTACTGGGGGAGTGAAGGGTGCGAGAAAAATTAACAGAAAGAAAAACGAGGGGAGAAAGAGAGAGAGTGAGAGTGAGTATGTATATATACATGTAAAACAGGCTCGAGGAATGCGATCCCGCGGCTAACCAAACTCGCGTGTAAACACACAAAGAGCGCTCGCTCGCTCAGGCTGCTTCTGTGTGTGTATCGTGCGCGAGAACGCGATAGGGAAGCGCCGAAACAAAAGCTGCGCTTCTCAACTTATTTCCGTAGTCCCAATTAGAAGCGAGCTCTCTCGCGTAGTTTGCGTGTTTTCCCTCTCACCCCCCCTCTCTTTCTCTCCCTCGTGCTCCTCTTTCTGTCCTTATCCACCTCTTTGCCATCTCTTTCTCTCTTGCCCGCATATAATTAAGGGCTACGTCATTCGCTTCACGCAAGAGGTAGAGAGAGAGAGGTTGAGAAAGAATGCCCGCGCATGCATTTTTTTCGCTTATATAGTAGCAACACTTCTTGAACTTCTCTTCTCTTTTCTTTTTTGCAGAATAACGTGCATACATCTGCCGCTGCAGAGCAAGTGGTTGTACGTCGGCACGGAGCGGGGCAACATACATGTCCTCCACATCGAGACTTTTGTACTGTCGGGCTACGTTATCAACTGGAACAAGGCCATCGAAGTGTGAGTTTTCAGCTGGTCAAATGTGTAGACCTTTAGACATACATATGTGTATATATGTACATCTGTACACATGGAAATAGAGATAGACGAGTTTGTGTGTGGGTGGATGTTTGTATTTTTGTGTGTACATTCGCCTACGTGTGTGTATGTGAATCTATGTGTGTACTTGCCTAGCTGAGAAAGTGAGCTTGAACCAGAAAGAGAAGGATATAGATCAGCTGCGGCGGCTGGATAAAAAGCCGAGAGACTTCAGGAATCTTTATTTGGCGCACTCGCTCGCCGGGTCATGTCGTGCGCCATGTATATATATATCCACACACACACACACGTGTAGCTAAAGCTCGATTCGCGTGTTTTCCTTTCTTTCTTTTTTTTATGGGCAATAACCGCACACAGAGATATTATTGCGCGAACGAGCTGGGCGGTAAAAGTTTTTGCGGCGTCCGTACGCTCTCTTTCCCGGCTCTCTCTCTCCCTTTCTGTGTTTAATGTTTATTCGGGTGTTAAATAAAAAAAAATAACTCGCGGATGACATTTATCGAGGGGCTGGGAGAAAAAGAGAGAGAGAAAAAGAGAAGAATTCGTTCGTGTTTGCTACGTTTGTGATGGAGTGTAAAAGGAATTTAAGAGAAAAATAAGTTAAAAGTTCCATTTGATACACTTAATTAAGTAAAGATGGACAAAATTAATAGATAAATTTGTCTTTCTTAAAGGAAAGCAACATTAGCTGATGCTTTTGTATAATTTGTTCAGGCTTCAAGTTTGCAAATAAACTCTGCTTAAATCCTCCGCTTAAGCTTAACTTTTCTAGTAAATTTATGTTAAGCTACTTTGTAAATTGTATTTAAATTGTAATTTTTTCCTCTTCGAATATTTTTTAAATTAATCTACCGTAATAAAAGAAAATTCTAATCATTTATAATTTCTGCACGAGGAAAAGTCGTTCGCTATTGTACGACCTATAGAATACGTATTATCTTCGACACTGAATATTGCTTTATCAGCAGAGTATAGCGCTTTGATAGAACGTATTCATCAGGCTTTCCAACAAAAACTCAGTTCCGTTCGGCAAGCTCAGGTGCTTAAAGCGTTGATTAATTGAAATTTTATACGCGTATAAATCTACGTAGTGGCAAGCTATTAATAATGCGCTGTTCTTGGATTAATTCCTCTTATACACTGCACTTTTTAATGCCGTTATTTTGATTTTCGGCAGGACGCTCTTTCAAACGTTCAATATTTTCAAGGACACTTATTCTCCAGCGACCTGCATTTTCCGTTCTTCTAATCTCTAATGCTCCATTTTTAGAACAGATTTAAAAAAAAAATAAAAAATGTACATTAAAATACATTCATCAAAATACAAGAAAATTCATCAGAAAAGGATCGACACGTTACATCAAGTTTGAAAATGGCTGCTTACTTATCAGCAGTTAGATTCCCCAAACTTAATAAATTATTCTATCGAGTTAAAGGTTAACTAATAAATTTAAAATGTGTGAAAACCAAATCTAAATTTTAACGTGAAGTTTTTACATAGTCGTAGAATGTTATACAATTTATGGGACAATGCACTAAATTTGATCTTTTATAATTGTATATATTTTTTCGGGTAAAAATAATTGAACGTAAAAATAAATTTTTCATTATTATTCATTGCGGATCTACAAAGGAAAATTTCATTTTATTTTATATACAAACAATTAAAAATAAATTGAATAATTGTTGCGAATTTCAAATATCTGTAGTTTGCTGATAAAAATTATATTTTAAATAGAACCAAAAACAATCACAAGTATTTTTTATTGAAATGTATCATCTGTTCAAATTATCTTAAAGGTGGGAAAAAAATCATTATTTAACTTGTAATAAATTTTATACTGCATCTAAATCATTAGTAATACTAAGTACTGTATAAAAAGTACTGTATCAACTATAATTTTGAAAAATAAAAAATTTTTGTAAAAATACCCACATATATTTTTTCAAGATAAATTATTTTGGATCCAGATACTTCAAATTATATTTCTAGCGATTTTTTTTAATGGTTTGTTTTAACAATCATAAAGCTTCTGTGAAAATAAGTAATTTGATAGATTTGAAAACAAATTTTATTAATTTTCAATAATTTCGTAGCATCTTTTTATTTATTTTTTTTTTCATTATTTCTTTAATTACTGATTAATATATTCTTACATTTTTTACTCTTCACATGAAATATTGGTATTAACTGTAAATAATTAAAAGCATTTTCTCAGAAAATGTGGAATGTAAAATGAATTATTTATGGTTTGACGATGCGAATGATCTTGATGCAAGATACGTAAGCTTCCATTATTGCAAGTCAAGGTTAATCTGCATGGAATGAAAGTCATGCTTTGTGTTTGGCGGAGAGATTGGAAGGGAATATTATACTATGACAATAACGATTGACAAGAACTGATAGGAATTAGCGAAATTCACAAACGTCAAATTTCTCCGTGATATTGCGAAATCTTACGGGGTAACTCATTAATTATAATCAGTTTATTCATAACTATCAGCAGACGATTCATTTTTTAGTGCTTTTTTAAAGAAAATAAATAAGTACATACTTTATTCTTAAATAATAATTTAACCTTATCTACTAAGATCCCTTAAAGTTTATTACTATAAAAAATTGATAATCTATCTGTTTAAATATAAAGGTTTATATATGTGGAACTGAAATAAGCATCACCTTGATTAGTGACGTTAAATTGACCAATCAAATTTTAAAAATGCAAAAGAACGGAGTGCCAAACCGAAATGGTGTTGAATCCATTATCTCTGTTGCAAGTACATACAGTGCTTTGCAAGTCAAAGTGGCACATGGCCTGAAACATCCAGTTTCAGTTTTGCTCTGAAGAACTGATCTACAATGTGTGGAGCGTAGTTTTCAAACAGTCACAAGTACAACGAGAAAAGTTTTTAACAGCTCAATCAGATTTTAAATCATGCAAGCCTTTTACTCGTGTTTTTTTAAATATTTTACTTGGCGTCTAAAGATTTTTCTTTCTTTTGTAAAAATTTAGAAAATGCTTATTATATCAAAACAAATACATTTAATGCGTTCGCAAGAGAAAAAGAATTAAAAAATGATGTTAATATACCAATTTAAATTATCTAATTCAAATAAATACTTTTAGTTTTTTTATTTATCTACAAATGTGTATGTTCATTAATAGATTGTCAATTATTTTTACTATAATGACACCAGCGTTTACGTCACTTTCATATGATAGTGCTAATTAAATTTCACACTGATAGATAGTAGGCATATGGAAACAAATAATGAGATGTATACATTTTGTAATATTTTATACTTTGTTTAACAAATTATAAAATTAACATTATTGTAACGTTAACGCAAGCCTAATTAAAACAGATTTTATCATATTTTTTTGTTCAAAATAATAAACCAAAGTACAAATTTAATAAAACTATTTATAATGATTTGCTGCGACATTAACAAGCAAAGTGATATCAACTAAATCGTCATACAGATAACAACGTATTTCCAGCATTTTAGAGACAAAGCGCACTACAGTCGTAACTTGGACCAGACATAGAGAGAAAGAGAAAGCGAGAGAAAGAGAGAGAGAGAGAGCGCGTACGCTGAAGCGAGAAAGAGAGACATCGAATACCGAGAATAGACACGGGGATATATTGAACTACGATGCACAAATAGGCATAGAAGCGTGAGAGAGAGAGAGAGAGAGAGAGAGAGAGAGAGAGAGAGAGAGAGGTAGAGAGAGCTTTCTCCCTCTCTTTCACTCGCTGTGGCGCGCAACTTCGTCGGGAGCTCGGGTAACTTTCGGTGCGCCTTTCATTCGCGCAACGCTGCTGCGTCTGTGTATGACGCGAGAATCGAGTCTCTCTCCATCTCTCTACCTCTCTCTTTCATCCGGTATAAAACTCGAAAAGCGGGAACACGCGCGTGCGAATGCCTCCTGGAAATATCGGGCTTATTCGTTTATAAGCCCGAGCTTCGAAACTTTCGTCCTGAAAGAGAGCCGTTTGGGCATGGAAAAGCGAGTGAGCGAGTGAGAGAAAGAGATAGAAAGAAAAAGAACGAGAGTGGGAGAGAGAGAGAGAGAGAGAGAGAGAGAGAGAGAGAACACGTACAGCTGGAAGCTGTGATTGATTGATTATTTGAATTTGCTATTTTGAGCAAACTAGTGCTTGTTATGAATTTGATAAATAGGTTTCGCCCTTTCTCTCTTTTTCTCTTCTTGTCCGTGAACTTTTGCCAGAATCAAAGCTTTCTTGGGAGGTCGTCTTATTTTTCACGTACAAGCCGTTTCTAAAAGTTTGTATACAAGATGTCGGAAATTTGAGATTTTTATTTATCATAGTTGTTTATTGTATATCTTTCACTTTTTTCGAGAATGATTTATCCATTTTTTTCTATTATATTTATCTACTTATCATATTATGATCAACAGCGAATAATTGCCGTATGACAGGTAAAATGGTATAATTAAATAAAAGTATGTGGTTTAATTTATTCGATTGAAATTCAGTGCAAGTTCGAAGTCTCTTATAACATCCGTCAATACTACGTTCGGTACTATGACGCGATTTTTATCTGATGTAGCTTCTTATAAGACTCATTTTTATATCTTTAATTAATAATGGTATATATATAAAATAATCAAAAACTTATGATTATTTTATGCCTATTCATCGTTAATAACCGAGTAAATAAATAAGCATCTTTTATCTCAATACATATATTCGAGGTTAATATTGTAAATAAAACAATCTTATATTTTAATTTACATAAAACAAGAAAGATTTTGACGAGATAAAATAATGTAGAATGCATTGCTTTGGAAATATTTTGCTATCATTTCTGCAAAATAAGTTCGTATGATCAGGAGCTGACATGTGATCGAAATTGCGCGCGATTTTCTAAATGTCAACTCCAAAAAAAATGTAATTCCAGGATAAACTGACACATGTATAACAAGTTATTGACATTTTTCTTATCAAGGGAATGTGTTCAAAGCAATGGCTGCGCCAATTTGGCTTTGAGAGAGCTTATGTATAACGAACAATATTATGTATGATATGGTACTTTCTATTTTTGATCCAGATGATATTCAAAAGTTCTTGTACAGTATGTATATAAGCATTACAATTTTAGATATTTACTCGATTTTTACTCAGGACAGCTTTTAAAATAATCATATTATTGAATTATTCTTTCAATGACTACAGAAGCGTTTCTTTTATGTATATAAAAATATTTAATAGAACTAAACAATCATTTTTCCGGTTGCAAGTAGTACATACATTTAAAAATTCAACAACAACATTCAATAATATATTTATTTAGAATTTTGTTCGAATTTCATACATTTTTTTCACAAACGAGAGATATCGAACAATCTTTTGCACAGAATTTGGCTAAAACATCATAAACAGATTACGACCGTAGGGATATACGACATAAATACGTGCCCGTATCTACTCACAAGTAAATATACATATATTACGAATACACACATGAGTTTTACTTTCAAAATTTATATTTATGACTTTTGTTTAGTTCATGCATATATAAACGCGAATATATTTATTTATAATCCTATACATGGCATTTCTGAAACCATGCGTAGGGGAAATATTGCTGTATATGGAGCGATTTTAGACACACTAAATATCTTTTTCTAAAATGTTTTTTTTTTCATCAATCGGTAAAGTACATATAATGCTACTATATATACTACATAAATGCAGAATACGTTATAGATTAATAACGGTGCTTTTAGTTTTTTCCAACGTCTATTAAACTTTTAATAAATACTTTGAATATTCATATTTGATAATATTTTAATCTCTGGAGCCACTTTGTACAAAATAATTGAGACGATGTCGACCATCATTGTTACAAGTTAAAATAGAATAAAAAATTCGACGTTATTATCGCGTTAATGAAATTAAGTACTAAAGTAGAACCTTTCCACAAACATCCGAATAGTTTATGAGTGAATACTCGCGTATGAAAGTACGCACTCCGTCAATAATCGATGGAGAGTACTCTACCCGTGTATCACCTTTCAAACCTTTAAAGCTCGCGACTCTCTCGAAGCACGTGCGAGCACAAACGAGCAACGATTGTTCACTGCACTGGAGACAATTCGCGGGAAAGAAAACGCTTGCTCGGCCTGAAACTCATCCACATACGCGCGCGTACACACACATGCATATATATACGTAGCGAACAACGAACGGGAAAGAGGCATACACTGTCGCGCTGGCTCAACAAAGAGACGGTCGAATAGTGGGCGAGCAAGAGAGAGAGAGAGAGAGAGAGAGTGAGAGAGTTTATCGGCAAAATTAACAGGAAATCTCGCGGCATCGATTTTTCGAACTTGGAAAGCTCTCTGGCCGTTGAAAGCCGCGCCCCACTGCTCCCGCAACAGCTGCTGTTTCTCGCTCGCGTCGAGGCGAAACTTGTTATTTCGAGGTGTGTATATGCAGCTAGGTGGTTTATATGGCAAGCTGATTAGAAGTTCAAAGACAATGGTTTATCCGTGGGCGAGTGGGTAAGTGAATGAGTGAGTGAGAGAGAGAGAGAGAGAAAAGAAAGAATGAGACCTATGGATGGTACCAAAATACGCACGTACGTAGAAGTATAGAACTTTTAAGACTCGAGATTGGACGACGAAATTCTTTTCTTCATTTTTGTGTATCTACCACCTATAAGTTTTTCTGGAGAATATGGTGAGTCAGACCCCCTACCACATTTTAGTATCCTACAGTTTTACACTCATCATTTTCTGTCCATCTGGTCTTTTTTCTTCTTTTTTTTTGTAGAAATATGTGTTATTTTGTATATTTATAAATGAGCATGTATGCGACAGAGTAAGTGAAGTTGCAGGCCTAATGAACGTATATCTCATCCAGATCCATCATACTTGAATTTATACCTATGTGCTAGTGCACTCTTTGAAAATTATTTTTGTCAGTATTGGGTTCAGCGGGCTTGCATCTTTTAATCAAGTGTGTTGTTAGTGAAGTCAGGAGCTATTGGGCTTCTCCATCCAATTTTATCAACAAATTAATGATCAATATTCTCTCTGTGACGATCGTCTATTGTTTCCTGCCCCCATCGTAACAATATCACACGCTGCGACGAGATCAACTAAACTTCAGTTTCTCCTCTTGAATGTTGATGTTTCTGTTTGATTCATAATCACCAGATCTAAATATGTCTCATGATTTCTTCAACATTGCCCTCTTAGTTCTTCACATTCTCCACTACAGGATTAGCCCTTGCCTCCATCTATGTTTGTAAGGCTTCAATTTTGTACCTGACTTTTACCACTCATATTTCTTAGGAATGTGGCAAAGTTAAAATTGTCTTCCTAGTTTCTCGCGTACTTCTCCGTTCGTGTATGAAAAGCATGGTCGCCTGTTTACCTCGTTTGATGGTCTTATGAATATTCGTTGTCTCCGTGATTATTTTATTCATGACGTTTAGCTTATCCTAGAATTTTCCGGACAAACTCTCACCCTTCAGTTCCACTGTTTGCACTTTTTGACAGATTAAGGGGGGGAGGACACATCTAAATTTTTCCCAGTAAAATCATCTGCAACAAACAAATTTAAATTATTAATAAAATATTAAGGTAATATATTAAATTTATGACAAAACAAGATAAAAATGAGAGTCCTTGATCTACACTGTCCCAATATATGAACATTATGAGTTGATGGATTTTAGTCCAGTTGGGCTTAAATTGTTGGTATTTTATGTAGTTTAGAGCTGAAGAGTTGTACGTATCAAAATTATTTGAGTAAATATTTTTTTT